>SNQJ01S0050279.1:4867-22004 GCA_010110895.2 Picea sitchensis
GTTAAACACTAAATATGCAACATGCACATGTAATAACCCACATGCACCTGCAATAACCAACATGCAACCACAATAACCGAAGAACATCTCACATACATGGCTAAAACGCATCCAGAAACCCCCAGTGTATCAGATCTGCACACTAGAGCATTAGAACAGTAGTGAATATCTTGATCAGCCGGATCAGGGATATTTCACAGAATGGGGGTACATTGGAAACATGGGTATGAGTATCTGATATGACTAGAAGCTTCTCCCAAATTTATAGGAAGAGGCAAGTTGGGAGTGGCAATAATATATATTAAAAATAAAATAATTAAAAAACAAAATTAAACTTAAATTAGAAATATTGATTTGTAAATTGATAATTTTAAATTATAATATTATTATACTAAGTGTTATCCAGCAAGTTGCACTAGGATGGACTTTCAATTGAGTCACCAAAGATCAAACAATTGCTCAAAATTTAGAGTTAAGAAGTCCAGTCGATCAAATTGACCACCTTTTTTCGCATTTCCATCCCCCGTGGGACATTGTAATAAGATGAGATTGGCATGATTTAAAAGGATTGGCCTCCTAAGACTTGATCATGAGTACATACGCTAGAGTGTTTTTTTTCACTTGTTAATTATTTCTTGCCTGAAAGTCATTTTAGGCGAGTTATAATTTCTAAGTTTTTTCACTCAATACCTCCAAAGCTCAAGTGTGTGCTGATAGTTAAGCCTTAGCTTGGAAAATCTAAGTCTAGTGTCTAAAATGTTTATATTACCATGCTAGGTCATCATTTTGAGTCATATGGAAATTGCGCTAAGTCCCCCTTAGAATTTTTTAATGTTTTGAATCAATAAATTTTTTCCGTAAAACAAATTTTTTTAATTGTAATTTGGTCATAAATAAAAAAGTGGTACTAGGAGGCATCATATGCCTTGGGGGTATTAGTTTTTTGACTAAGAATACCCACTTTACCCAAGTATCCACTTCATGAGTGAAAATAAGTGATTTTACACTCAAAATCAATTTCTCTCACAAAAAGACAAATAAAAGGCAAAAAATCAATAAAAATCAGCAAGCCTGTTATTTAGTAAACATGTCTTAGACATGTTTTCCTCATGTCTTGAGTTGCAGAAAGATGTGGCAAGTTAAATAGAGAGAAGGCGACTTGATTGATGAGTTGTCCAAGGGTGGATATCCCAAGAATAAGACTCGACCTACCCTGATGAGATGGCGCACTAAGAGAAGAGGGGCGTCAATCCCAAGAGGGATGACTCACCCTCTTCACCTACCACTCCATATGTGGCGGGTTATCACTTCATGACTCCTCTCTCACTCAAGAGAACTCGTTCCACTACTTGGAGATGTGGCATATCATCTACCTCTCCATTGCCACTCATCCTCACTCTAGACATACGCCCTCTTGTGCTATAAAACTAAGTCGACCCCTCCTCTTTTGAGTTAGTTGGAAATTGGGGAAAGAACTTGGCTATTGTAATGTTGTTGTAATACTCTTTCAAGATTGAATAAAAGACTTTGGAGGTCTATGGTGCTTGTATCAATGAGTGGATGCTTGGATAATTGTGTTTAAATTTGAGGTAACCTTGTATTTTGTTCAATTTTTGTATATCTACTTCATCTAAGGCCTTGGAAAGTGTGTTGACACATAATAGGTTAGGATCTACTTAACTATTTTGTTCTTTAGATCTTACTATCTTCTTATATCTAGATATTTTGAAGTTGCATGTTTTTTTGATGAACTAATGTGTTTCTTCAAGTCTCTTTTGTAGGAAGTACTTTATCTAACAACGTGTTTGCAAAGGTTGAACAAGATTGAAAAGGTTTCCCAATCTTGGAGAGGTGTTGGATCGGAGATCCATCTTTCACTCTTTTCAAGAGATTGAAGAGAAAACCCCTCTTTCATTTACCAAAGGACCCCCTAGCCCAAGATTCAAGATTTGAAAAAAGAGTCTCTCTCTCTCAACCTTCATAATTTCAATATTCTCTTGGTTACTTTTTCATTGCATGCAAGTAGATTTCAGTTTCTAAGCTATATCAAAGTAGATCTCATGCATGCATGTTACATTTAGATCTAGATCAAAGTTTTATTTCCATATTTAAAGCTAGATTTAGAAGTAAAAAGTCATTTTTTTGCAAATCTTTTCTTCTAAATTTTAAAAACATAAAAGTGAGTAGTTTAGAAGGTTGTTTCATTGTTAAATATATCTATTTAGTGGCATTTATTTGTTGTTTTGGGACAGCAAATAAAAGTAACTAAAAGAGCTCTCTTTTAGCTTATTTTATTGTTGAAAATTAACAAAAAATTTCATTTTTGTACTTAGAAATTTTCTGCAAGTTTGTACTTTGAAGTTTATGATCCAAAGACACTTCTAAAGTGTCTTTTTGGTGCAGTTTATCTCTATTGCTTGCTKTTTTTTTGCAGGTTTCTAAATAAACAAGGGGAGACTCTACCGAATTTTGGCCAAATTGAAGCATCTAGGACCCCCAAAAGCACCCCTTTGAAGATTAAATGATTTGAAACCTTGTAAACTTGTAGATCCTTGTGTATAAAGGAKCACAAGCCCACCCAAAAAATAAAGTATTGTAATCCTCATAATAAAATAAGTGGGCCACATAGTCTCCACCTTTTCCCCCTAGGGGGTGGGGGGCGGTGTTTTGGTTTGATTGCTTTTGTGGTTTGCTTTCAGTTTAAGTTTTGCGATTTCGCATCTAAAAAATAAAACTAAAAGTTACCTCAACCATAAGCACTACAAATCAATTAACTTGGATTTCCTTTTTTTGCAAAGTAATCATTAATTGCTAGATTTTAATTTTAGTCTTTACTTTTTGCAAATTTCAATTTCTTGCAAATAAATCAATCCCCTCAGCTCCCCTCAGTAGCCTCATGCCAAATACGGGTTGGACAGTGTGTATTAGTAATTAGACAAACCTTTTAATTGATTGCAATTTCATTTTCTTGCAAATAAACTAGTCCCCTCAACTCCCCTAAGTATGCTCACGCCAAACATGGGAGGGGCTGGACAATGTGGACTTAGTTTAATTCTAGAAAATATTTTACTTTTCTGCAATTTTCAATTTATTGCAAAGAAACCCATCCCCTCAGCTCCCCAATGTATGTTCCTGACCCTTCCATTACGATCTTAGTCTCGATCTTTGGAAGTAAGTTCCACGCAAAACCGGGATTGGTCAGTACAAATTTAGTCTAATTAGGACAATATAGAAATTGTTATTGCTTTGGTTGGAAACCACATAAAGGGTGTGTGTGAAGTCAAACGGGAACTTTGAGATCTAAGTTCTCCCTGTGCTGGACCTCTAACACCTTTATTGAGTTTGTTGGTGAAGTCATTTGGACTTTGACAAGTTCTCCACAAATTCCAATCTAAGGGATAGCCTCTTAAGAGGCCACATGTAGATTGCCTTTATTTTCAAGTCACACTTTGCATACAATGCACAAGCAACATTCATAATAACTTTATTCAACATTCAATAATCACTCAACATTAAGCAAATTCTCAAAATTTACAAGGAACACACTTGCAAGTCTTCATCTTTCAACAACAACTTGTGGTACACAATATCACATCAATTTCATTATACTTGGCACTGGTCTACATTATTTTGCTTATCATTTTACTTCAAGTACTTCTATCCTTTTTGTAAGTTGTATCTTTCATACAAAGTATCTTGAATGCTTTACTTTCAAGCATAAGCACTCTTATTTTACATGTCATATATGTTGTTAATACAATTTTCATTATATATTGTTGTTGCAATCCCATCTTACTATTGTTGTTGTAATAAAAACTCCTAGATTCTATTTCTTGTTCTTAGACTATATCAAGCCTTAGATTTATTTTTCTTTAGGGACTACCCCCCTTCGCTTCACTAGGAGTTGGCCTAGACGGAGAAGTTGAGGATCAAGTGACATCACCTTGACTCGAGACTTGCCTCCAAGGACACACCCAATGGATTGAAAGTTTTTCCACGCTAAACACGAGATGTGTATAAAGGCGACAATATTAATTAACATAAACATAGAAAGCTTGAGATATTACTTAAAGAATATTCATCATTTCAACCCTTTAACCCTCTAACCAATGACTTGTATTCTTGTGAAATTGATTGTCATAATTATAAAACTAATCTAGTATTGTATCATTAAATTACTTATATACTATTAAAAAAAGAAATGTATTAAATTCATGTTATAGAAGTCCCATATAGCTATTTAGAGAAATGAAAACACTTAGTCTAAATGAACTCTATGTTTTCGTTTTTTTTAGACGATATTTTTTGATTAATTTTGCCCGAACTTTGGGGAGAATTTGTTGGATCTACAGATTTGAGTGGTTAATTATGTATAATCTGAGTGCCCCAAGGGTTTTTCAATGTGCTGAATCCATTCTGAATTCAGAAATACAATTTAAAGAACAAAAAATTATAATTTCATACAGATTTATGTCCCCTAATTATGGACAAGAACAATTACACAACCCCATTTTTAACATGTATTATACTGGTATAAAAATATTTATAATGTAAAAAAATAATATAAAGAACCAATATAAATACATAAATTTAAATCTAAATACATTTTAAAAATATAAATCTAAATACATTTAAAAAATAGCATAATATTTAAGGTCCGGAAAAAACAATATTTGGTCTTGATTGGGAAAAATCTAGTAAATACAATATATAATTGTTAGATACTCTATAAAAACATGTCTATCCAGAACTTGATCGATACTCTATGAAAACATAACAACTTTTAGTAAATTTAAAAATACCATGTTAAAATACTAAATAGGCCGTTCATTTTTTGCAAACATAGTTTTTTACTCTATCCCTTGATCCGACTTATTCAGATTTGCCAAAATTTGTGGGGGTAGATCCTTCCCCGCTTGATTCTAACATGAACAGAATAAAGCCAACTGGTCTTGACAAACACAATCAAACCATAAACTAGCTCAAACCAATATAAATTTCGGCGAGAGGCATGAGCCCAATGTTTTCTATCCACGATTCCTCGTGACAACTCTGCCTCGGATTTCTTAATAGAAAGAAAACTTATTCCGGTCTCACTCATGCTTTACGGGTTCAGATCTATGATCTTTATATCATTGGGTAGACTGTCCAAGTATTTTCCGTTGTTTCCAAGCCCGTTATTGTCAAGCACAGATGGTAGACTGCGAAGTCTTTTCCGTTGTTTCAAAACCCGCTACTGTCAAGCACAGATGAGCTTATTTGTTCTCCAACGATATTGGACAATTGATCATCATTTTCTTTAGTGACCCACATGGTTGGGAACACGTGGCACTCCCGGCTTGACGAGGAGTGTGGGGGAGCTCTCCGAAAGAGAGGGAGTTTGTGCAAGCTCCTGATGAAGGAAACTCGTTCACAAACTCCCTCGTTCCCAAACTCTCGAATCTACTTGCCAAGGACTCCCAAATTGTTCCCACGCTTCCGGAACCGCTCCCGTCAAATTTAGAACGTTTCGTTTTCGTTCCCTGCTCCCTGGAACGCTGGAACATCAGAAACTAGTTTCCTAGAGGCCGAGAGCGTTCCGGTGCTACCAGGCTTTATACCCTAAAACAAAACCCCAAACATGGTATACACCAATAAACAAGCACTAGGGATCATCAGGTTTGAGAGAAGTAGTTTAGATTTCACCTTACACGTTAAGTTAAAAGATGGAGACGTTGTTATCATAACCGTCTATGTTGATGATTTGATAACAACATGCAACAATTCAAAATGCTTATAAGAAGGGGAACTTCCACAAAACATTTGAAATCACGGACCCAGTTTTACTACATCACTGCCTAAGATGCTTGGAAGAAGAGAAGGGGAACTTCCACAAAATACTTGAAATCACTGACACGGGTTTAGGGGACTTCCACAAAACATTTGAAATCATTGACCCAGGTTTACTAATCACTGCCTAGGATGCTTAGAAGAAGAGAAGAGGAACTTCCACAAAACATTTGAAATCACTGACCCAGGTTTACTACATCGCTGCCAAGGAGTTCAAGTTTGGTAAGAGAAGCATCAAATCATCATTTCCCCATATGTAACTGCAGAGTTACTGCATAAGTTTAAAATGGAGAATTGCAATCCTTATTTATCATGTAATATACATTATCAGACAATTAGACATCATGTGACATACATTGTTTTATTAACCTTATATGGGGTTAGATAGGAAACCCCAACGATTGTTATAATGCCTAATTATTAAGACTCTTTAATTTAAGAAGAATTAAAAAGAAAAACACAGATTTTACAAATTTAATCTGAATTATTCTGGCATAATAAGATGACAGAAATTCAATGAGCTTTTACCATTCACACGCCTACCCCCCAGATCATTGAGATCTCAATGACTCAAATCGTAAAGACTAATAAACATGGTGATAAAAAAAAATCATAAGTCAGGGTGAGAAACCGGTTATCTAATAAACATGGAAATAGATTCGACTGAGCCTAGAACTTCACCAACGAGGAGAAAAGGTCAAAAGTAACCCTTACTCTTGCAAAGTCTGTTCAAACAAAATGAAATTGCAGTTCTAATGTGACATCCAATGGAGCTGATGACAGTGATTAATTCAATCAATGGTCAAGCATATATGCACTTCATGAGATAAGTACAAGAAGTATCATGAATTCCTAAAAGCTTTTAATCTTTATTTTCATAGCTAAACGTAAATGGTATAGGCTATTGTTTACGCGTAACAGTAGAGAGATCAAGAAGCAGACGAAAGGAGCAGAAAGGGCAACATGTCTATGTCCCATAACTCGCACCGCTAAATCTTCATGCTGTTAAGCGGAAATTTAAGAGAAACACTTCCTTCTCTAAAACTTCAGTCTCCTCCTGAAACTTTATTCTGTATCCTGTCTGTTCTAAAAAAAGACTATTCCCGCGGCTCAAAGACAGGGTAACAAAAGTTCGACTCCAAGAAGACAGTATTTGCTTACAGGGCACTAAGCGGGCGCTAATTAGCGGTTCCCTCTAAATTTAATCAGAATGACTTGTGCTAATAAAGTTAGTGATAACGCCTACTTTCCTTGGATAACATTATCTGAAATGTAGTCAGGCGGACAAATCTTTTCTATCGGCAAATTGTTGTCGATCTGCATTTAGGATCAGTTCTGACATACTATACCGCAATCTTTAAGTTAAATTCAGTCTCTTAGCACTGTGAATGATAGCGAATTTAAACCATTTTCTAAACCAAATGAAATAAATCTAAGTTCATCTGTTCATGTTCAGGCAAAAAAAAATGAATGAAATTGATAAATAATTCACATACCTGGGAAATGCGAATTTGAAATGCAGGTGCCCCTTTGACAATTACACTTAATTGGAGTTGCAGTTATTTGTATTTATTGTTACGGAAAGGGTGATACTGGGGATTCGGGAAAGGAGGAATATATGCATCTTTGCAGCTTTTGTGTAAGTGGTGTGTTTTCTCAGGTATTTTTCACGTAAAAACGATTTGATACGATTTGATTTGACTGACATTCTCTAATTTTCTTTTAACCAATTTCGCGTTTTTGGAAAATATTACATTTAATAAGAAATTCACCCATACTTGTTTATGTTTGTGTATGATAAAGGTGCTAAACAAGGATGATAAAGGTGTTAAACAAGTTTCACCAATTATACTATCCCATATTTAATTAAAAAAGTGAACTAATTAATTATAAATAAATAAATTGAGGATAAGAGATTGGTAAATTATTAATAATTATATTTTTAAATATTATATAGAAAAATAAGTTTGGTTGAGTTGAGATGTCTAAATAATTCAAATTTAAATAATTTTAAAATAATTAAATTAAAAAAATAACTAATTAATTATAAATAAATAAATTGAGGATAAGAGATTAGTAAGTTATTAATGACTATATTTTCAAATATTATATAGAAAAATAAGTTTAGTTGAGTTGAGATGTCTAAATAATTCAAATTTAAATAATTTTAAAATAATTAAATTGAAAATAAAAATGAAAAATTGATTTTATATATTTAAATTTAAATAAGTTATAAACTATATTCTATTAAATAATTCTATTAAAATTTGTTAAGATAATGGAAAACACATTAGATATATAATTCTATTAAAATTTGTTAAGATAATGGAAAACACATTAGATATATAATTCTATTAAAATTTGTTAAGATCCTCGAAAACACATTAGATATAGTAATATATCTAATAGAAATAATAATTTACATAAAAATGTTAACCATCTTGAGCTTTTCATTAAAATTATTATATTTTTATTTTGAAAAAAAAACAAATAAAATAAATATTTTCATTAAATTATTATTAATTTTTAATAAAATAATATAAAATAAATCCTTTTATTAAAATTATTATTATTAAAATTTGTTAAGATCGTGAAAAATACATTAGATATAATAAAAATAATAATTTACATAAAAATGTTAACCATCTTGAATTTTTTATTAAAATTATTTTATTTTTATTTTGAAAAAAAAAAAAATATATATATATATATATATATATATATATATATAAATAATTAATTTTAATAAAATAATAAAATAAAATCCTTATCATTAAAATTATTGTATTATAAAATTAAGGAAAAATAGATAACATCATAAGAAAAGGAGTGAGACCAGATAAGGTGTACTTTTTAAATTTAAGATGTAAAGAACTTTAAATTTGTGTGGGAACCTTATACAAGAATCATATTCCCCGCTCGATATAATATTTTAATAAGGAAAAGAGTGAGCCCATCTAAAGGTACGTGTTCAAAGAATAACGTGTATATTTGATTTACGTTGTAAATAATTGTGAATTATATTCTTTGCTTTATCTTTTTAAAAGAGTATTGGAGATATTTTCATGGAAACCATTAATAATAAATGTTTTCATTGTGTTTTTTTATATAGCAATATTTTTTATTTTGATATATACGAGATATATAGAATTTTATTATTATTTAATTAAAGATTTATTGTGAAAAATAAAAATAAAAATTAATTACTTTTAATTATGTTAAAATAATTATTCTTCTACCTTTTAGAGAGAATGAAGCGAGACAGAATCTCCCTTTGCGGTTAGGGCCTAAACCCTAGCCGCCCTCGGAGATAGTTTAGTCTGAGGGTCGCGAATCCTCGGTTCTTGACCGACCGGGGACCGAGCAGTTAGTTGTTACGGTGGCGATGATGCAATTGTTTCGTGGTCTTGGCCTTCAAACCGAGCAGGGGTATGCGCGTTGCATGCGTGTTGACACTAGCCGCGCGCATAGGTAGCCTCGACCCTCTCGGCGGCCAGGCTTAGCTGCGATTTGTCCTCTTGTATGTTGGAGGCTAGCGGCCTTACGATGGCCCCAGATCTGATATTGTCAAGAGGAAATGACCGATTGGAAGCATTCAAAGCTTTAGTCCGCTCGGCAGGACCTAAAACCAAGTCTTCTCTCTCATCTAAATTAGATTAAGAAGATGGAGGAGATCCTTCTCTGGAGCTATCTCCAGAATGACCTTGCAATCTTGCCCTCCTTCTAGCGAGCTTGACCCTCATGTCGGAAGAAGGTTTACTGCGAGGGGTTATGGCCTAGCCCAAAGCGGTGGAGGCATGGATGGATGATGAATGGAAGTTGTTGATAAAGAGAAGCGTTTCGATTCGCTGATGGAAGGGGTTTCTTTGTCTTGGCCCTTGAGCAAAGAAAGGCGTGATCTAGTCTTGAGATGCGGACCCTATTTCATGGAATTGAGAGGGACTATTCTTAACCCCCACGGACTCTGACTTCAATCCGGCGAGATCACGCGACCCCACATTTGGGTTGGGCGCCACACCTCTACCATCTGGGGACGCAAGATCCTACGGAGGACATAGGAAACAAGCTTGACTTCACGGGCGATCTGAACGAAGGGGGACGATTTTTGCGCATATGTGTTGAGTTAATCTACCGAAGCATGATACAGGAAGCCATTAAGCTCTCCACGGGGGAATAGTGTCATATCCAAAGTGGACTACGGCGATTCCGTTTAAGTGCCTCGGTGCCATGCTTCACGACCGCCATGAAAGGCACCCCAAAGCCCACGAGGAAGGGGACCTGAAATCAAAAATCCAACCGTATCCAGCAAAGCTGATGAAAGCGAAAAGGATCTAGCAAACCGAAAGGCCACTCCCTTTCAGCCAGAGAGCAATCCTAGAAAATAAAAGCAACGATCTTGTTGAAGGGAAGATGAAACCTAGAACGGAAACAACAGTCAAGGAGAGATCTTAGACAGCGAAAGCCGCCGGAGAAATCCACCCTCAAATTCCAGTGACGAGAGAAATTCGGGCAGACCGGAACCCTATAGCGAGTCCAGGTGCTGGCCCCCCTCTAAGCGGCTCACGGGAACCGAGATCCGAACAATTGATCCCGTCCACCACCCAGGGTGAAGACCAACAAAACATCTCTCTGTGAGAGAAAGAATGACCTTCAACATTTCGTTAGGTTCTCAGAAAAAGATGGACCCCTATATTAAGGGGAAAAGTTAAGCCCCCTCGATATAATGCTTTGCTTCTGCCTTTTTCTATGCTCACAGTTTGTGAGAATTTACTCATGTATGTATCCTTTGTCATATTCTCGAATTAGCTCAGGGAGCAGAGGGGATTGGTCTCCAAAGGCGTTCTAAGGGTTAGCTGACAGCGGTAGAGTCACGATCTTCTCAGTTGCCAAACTTCACGATTTGGTCAAAGCGTAATGCAACATAACGTTTGGGGTTATCAATTTGGGTGAAGATGATAATAATCATTACTCCCAACTACCTTAACTAAATTCAATAGATTGTAGGTGTCCCAACCACCCTATCTAAACCCAATTGATTGAGTGTGTGTTGTGTTGTGAATATTATGAAATTTACTAGTACTTTAAATACATATGTATTGTAAATAAATAATTTAAAATAGATTTAGAAATACATATGTATTGTAAATAAATAATTTAAAATAGATTTAGTATTATAATAATTGCTTGAAAAGATGTCCAGTTTTGGCTAAGTTAATTGGGAATCATTGAAGATAACATTTTGCAGAATAAAGATATTATTAAAATTAAATCAAAATTTAAGGAGAAAATGCGGTGTGGAAAAGACTTAGAGGAAAAAAGAAAATTAAGGTATTATAAAGATGTAACCAACCCTAATCTAGAAGATAATTTCAAAATTATATCTCTAAGTGTAAAGAAAAAAATAAGCATTCTTAAGATAAGAACAAATTCTCACTAGTTCCAAGTCAATTCCTAAAAAGCCATGGGATGAAATCTTTGTGACACTAAGAAGGTTGAGAATGAAAAGCACTTTCTCTAAGGTCGGAGACCAATTCAGATAAATCAATTTGATCTAAGTGGAAGTTAATCATCATCATTAATGTCCTTTTAAAATAAATTTAATAAATTTCAAAATTCTTATTTATACTCTTAGTTAAAAATTTGTTGAAGTAAAATTTATTTATTTATTATGTAAACAATATGTTAAATAAATTGTAAAAATATTTTATAATTTTTTAAAAACAAATAATTTGATTTACAATTAATTTTGTTATTAAAGAAATTTATAAATTAAAATAAATAAATGATAAATGAGTAAAGTAGATATTTATAAATTAAAATAAATAAATGATAAATGAGTAAAGTATTTTAAGTGAGAAGAAAACAATTGAAATTTTTTCATAATTTAATAAATTTGAAATTGAATTCATTTTAATTTTTAAAAATATAAATAAATATCAAACAATTTTGTACAATTTTTAAATAATATAAACAATTTGATATAATTATATTAATAAATATTTATATAATTTTTAAATAATATAAATAATTTTGATATAATTTTATTAATAAATATTTATATAATATAAACAATTTTGATTTAGCTTTGCATAATTGACAAGGAAATTAGTAATCATTAGAATATGTTTCTTTTCTTTCCTTCTTTTAATTTTTATCGTTCCCGAGGAAGAAAAGATCGTGCCAAACCGAGCATTTTCACTACCATCGATGGTTGCCAGCACTACCCGTGAGCACTTTTGTGGTATCATTGATTGCAATTTGCAATTTGCAATTTGCAAAGCTACTTTATTCAATGCATAAACCATTCATCGTATGTCGTGTTTCGTTTATTAATCGTGCTAAAATTGAAAGAGAATTGTGAGAGATGGAAGTGATATATCATTTATGTATTAGGATGACTTGTGATTAAAGAAATGAATATTTTTATTTCCATAAATTAATATTTATTAATAATAATATAAAAATTATTTTAATTTATAAATTATAATTTGATTTTTTTTATTATTTAAAATATTTATTAATTATGATTAGTTCCAATTTATCCAAGTTATATGGAAGTATTTTGGAAAAGAAGATAAACATATGGTTATAAAGCCAAGAAAAAAGAGCTAAAGGTTAGGCTTGTTTTAGAGGTTATCGCTCAATTGAGGACCACCTTATTATGTTTAGGAGGACCACCTTATTATGTTTAGGAGGACCACCTTATGAGGCTTAAGATCATTGTAGAGGAGTATCTCAATAATAAAACCAATCTTCTTTGTTGTAATGTCCCCATTTTTGGATTCTCTGATTATGCGGCTAGAGTTATTTCACGAGGCTTGAGTGGATCAAGTCAAAGGTGTCAATTATGCACAACATGTTCTTGGTTCCATTGCACTCCGATGATTTCCGTAAAACAAGGTTATTATTGGGCATGTTTTAATCAATTACACCAAAGGTACTATTTGGAGTTTGTTTCTTGGAGAAATACCCTAGTGTAATAGCTTGTTGGAACCGGGGCAAAAATATATACAGGACGGGATGATGAAAAGTGACTTTTAGTTGTCAGAGAAGTCATAAAGGAGAATTAATCACTTTTCAGGGTTAAAAAGGTAAATTAATTATTAATAAAGTGATTTTATGATAAAATATTAAAGATGAATTAAAAGTCACTTGAGGGAAAAAGGTGAAAGGGGGTATACAAGAGAGATAGGGGCTCATATTCTCCCATTATGTTGATGATATTTCCCATTTGATTTGGAGAACTCTTGGAACCTTTGGGGGTTTGGAGTAAACCCTAGTTGGATTGGATTCAGTGGAGAAAGATTCCACCCTAGCTAATTAGGTTTTAGTGGTGAGAGATCCACCCTAGCCATTTGGTTGGAGAAATCACTAAGGTTTCTCATAGGTTTTTCATTGCAAAAGGAAGATCTAACATTTTTTATAAGTCTTGGACATTTGCAGGTTTTTTTTGTTATTAAGGAAGCCAAACACTCATCTTCTGATCGTGGAAACTTTCCAGAGCATTGGGTGTTTGGGGAGGCTGGCCTAGGGCATATCGAGTTGCCACTATTATTGTTGATCAAAAGGGATCATTCCATTGTGTATTGCAGCGTGTGAGTTGGGGAAGAGGGCCAAATCCCTGTGTTTACAATTCATTTGGGTTGAAGAGGAACTGTACCATTGTTGCAGTTCTTAGGCAACTTGAAAGAGGGTTCGAACCATTCAGTAAAACTGGTGGAGAGGGTCACACTATATATTTGTTTGTGGGAACTCTTAAGAGAGGCCATGCAAAATATATCATTGTTGAGAGGATCACTAGAAGAGGCATAACCATCCTATTTCAGGTCGTGCCATTAAAACTATTTTTAGGTAATCCAGTGGGGCACATCTTCACTATAGCTCGAGGGTGTCCAGAGAGCGTTTCATTGTCGACTTTGCTTCTCTTGTTTACTATCATTGTTGTCCTTAAATCATGTCAAGACAAATACATGTCGTGGGCTCTTTTAGTGACCATTTCTACAGTTTGTGGGGACAAAGAGGGGTCGTAACAATTAGAAGAGAAGTTGCAAATAAGGGTTAAATTAATGTTGTTGCTACTGGTGCACTTACTAAAGGTCTCTAGTTGCCAAACATTGCAATTCATCTTCTCTTTGGGGCTATCTTCTGAACAACAAAATGTGGGTCATCTACAGGTTAGCAATAATAAGGAAATATGATTGTATATTTTGATTTCTTCACTGTTATATCAATTTTCGTGAGTTCCCAATCATCTCTATCTTATGTAAAAACTGTCTTTGGTATTAATTCAATAAAAATACCATTTTTGTGCCAAACCCAATATGAGATTGTTATGAAATTGTTTGGCAAAAGTGTGTGCGAAATAAGCACTTAAAACCAACCAACATTAAACCATAAAACCAAACCATCAAACAACAACAACATAGGGTATCTACAATAGTTTCAAGATGTTAGTCAATTGTTTGACATAATGCCTAAGCCAGAAGAACACTAAAGATTACAACAACAAAATGGTGATATTTGATAGTGGGTTTGGGGCATGATAACAAACTGTATGACGAAATTCACAAGCCAAATAAGTGTAGAGGACCTAACAACAATCATTAAATTACAACAGTAGTAAGTAGAAGGTGTTATTAGTGGAAGTTGGGAATATCTACCAATTGTTTAACGAAAGTCTAATATCAAGAAAACATCAAAACTTGACAACATCAAGTAGTAATCCATACCACTAGTAGGGAGGGTTATTACAGTGGTATCAGAGATGGTCATCTTTCCATCTTATGGGGAATTTGGTGAAGGAAAAATATGCAACAAGGAATTGATGATAAGGACAACATTCTCGGGAAAGAAAAATGAAGTCTAAACAAAAACTCATGGCTAAAATATCACAACTTCTTCAATAAAGTAGGATGGATCTAGCAACAAGCTCAGAGCAGTTTAGAAAGGATATTGAACTCATCACTTATTGCAGGTAATATCAAGCATTGGGTGAGAAATTGCAAGCTTCCATGCCACTAGAAGCCTATTGCACCGTCAAATTCGAGGACAAAGATTAGAACAAGGAACTCTTGAAAAGTATAGCATAGAAAAGGTGAGTAGGATGAATAGGTGGACTTGTTGGAGGCGCAAACACATATCCATGTGGAGGATCATGCCATTAGCCATGATGAGGAGGTGTGCATAGTGGAGGACCAAGTAATGGTCTATGATGAGGTCGTTGACACTAGTATGTTGGCAGGATTGGTCACTAGTACCGATGATAAGGGGGCAACATCTTGTCCCACTTATTATGACTTCAAGGACCATGACACCAACACCCACGTTGGACAGATTGAGGGCACCTATGCTGAGGATGTTTATGATGATGAGGGTGTGTTAGCACCTAACTATGATGATCATTCAAGACCATATCTTGTTTATGATTCATATGATGATGAAGACATGATGGTACCCACATATGACAGAGGATGGGTATTTGAGAGACCATTGGGGGACATTGATCCTTCTGTCCAGGAACCATGCATGGATGATACTGAAGTAGGAGATGAACTTGGAGGTGACAACCAAGCAAATTTTTTATGTGAGGATGATGTCACACATGAGTCCCACCATAGCATGGTATCCCCTAGTGCATTGGGTGATGTTGATGAGGGGAACATTCTTACAGATGACAACTCATACCATTTAGATGCGGTTGGACAAAGGATCAAATCGCACAGGTATTGACTAGAACCGATGGAGCTCATTGATTCTTTGAGGATCTTATGTGGAGATCTTAGATGGAGGAGAGACACAGTGGAGTGGCAAGTGGAGTCACTAGTGCTCAGTTGCACCTCATCAACAATGCACTAGAGCAACTAAAGTTAGACTACTTGCAATTGTTTATGGACATGGACCTTGTTCTCAAATTTGTTGAGGACAAGGAAAGAGAGGTTGAGGAGCTATATTATCAGTTGAGCATGGCACTCTCTTCACCACTTACAATAGGGACTCCATCATCTTTGGAAACCGTGATACAAGAGGGCATGAGTGTCATGCATGATGTGAGGGAGGAACCTCTTATGATGAGTCCAAACGAGAATAATTCCGAGTTGTAGGTGTTAACACTCTTTCTGTCTTAGGCATTTTCAAAGAAAAAGGTGCTACAGGAAGTTCTAGACCCCGGTAACAAAATTCACTAAAGTAACACCGCAACTGTGCTATTTTTGCTCCATATGCTTGCCTATTTTATTGTGATACTCCTGTCACTTCTTTGAAACCTCTATTTCCAATGCCAAAACTCATTTAGTAGAATTTTATTTTTAATATAAAATCATTATGTTAGTTTTAATTTTATATTTTAAATAAAATAAATATAATTAAAAATAAAAACTCCCACTCATTATCTCACCTCACCTACCCATCCACCTCACCATTCCACTCTCATTTTCCACTATACGTTTATTACATTTATCTTAATTACTATATACTTTAACTGCCACTTCATTTATAAAATAACATAGCATTTCCCGTGAGTTTTTGGCATAAGAAAGCTAATGTGCCATTGAATCAAAAGCGCTACAGAAACACCTATAGCGAATGATATTAAATTTAAAAACACATAGATCAAGCTTCCCAATCAAACACCAGATGCTAAGAGGAATTTAATCAACAACCAGGTGCAAAGGAGAATCATTTTCTTATTTGTTCCAGAAATTTAGATGATGATTCTTATTTGTTCCAGAAATTTAGATGAAGGATGATACAAAGATAGTCATTCCAACACTTGAAAAACAGAGTACACGGTGATCTAGAATTATGCAGAGTAAACATACGTGGGGAAACTATATATGTTGGACACGTGTTCAACATAAACTCTGATGATTGGCTTTGTGCAAGGGTCGAACCTAGGAGTGAATTACTACCTTCTATGTTGGTGACCTAAAAAAAATCAAAGTCGAGTCTCCTTTTCAAGAGCATGGTACCAAGTTAGATTATTCAAACACTTTTGGAGGATCTCAAGCTAGTTAATGAGAGGAGGACCACTCTTGTGCGTCTTCCTGTAACGATTTTGATTGGGGGAGTTCATCAAAATAAATATAGCACAACAAATGTTTCCTTTGATTTAATCATGTATGGAAAAGATCCTAGTTTTCATGGCAGAATCATTGACAGTCAAAGGATGAACATCGTGTAATCTTAAATGATAGAGTATTCCAGAATCTAAGGCAATTAATGACAGATGGCAGATTGAAGGTTTTAATCTGTTTTGAGGCCAACATTAAATAGATTTGATTCCAATTCTAAAAAATTGTGACACATGTGG
>SNQJ01S0050279.1:23713-43663 GCA_010110895.2 Picea sitchensis
GACGAGATCCAGAATCATTTGGATCGGTTCACAGAGATTGCATCTGGCAGAGTAATGGATGGGATTATCTGCTACAGATATTGCACATCGAGAATTTGACTCATTTTGACTCTGATGGTTATTGGTGGGGCACAACAACATTCGACAGACATAGGGAGTGGTGGACTTCCAATGTGGAGGTGGGATATTGGCATTCATTCGAGTGATGGATTGTCTCAGATGAGGTTGATGACCGACAAAGTTGAGGCATTGATTGGTTTGTGTCATTGTGGGAATGCTGTGAGAATAGTTGTGGAGTTTTTCTTTCCCCTCGTGATACCTAGGATCGAGGATAGTCATGGATTGACATGCTTCAATTTCACTGAGATGTCTTAGTGATCCATGATCCAAGATAATGAGTTCGGTCCTTTCAGGGATTTCAACTTGGGGGTCTAGGAGATGAGAGCCCAGTCTGAGCATGGTGATCATTCCATTATGATCAGAGTGACGCAACACCGGCATGGTGGGTCCTTTTTTATATTAGTTTGGGACCCTTGGATTACATTGTTTAGCAGGTCACCGACTGATACAAAGGAGAGAATGTTTTACTTTCAGGAGTTTACTACTGGAGTGCATGGGATTGGTTTTCTGGAGAAGCAATTCTCTGAGGAGTTGATCAAGTTTTTGCAGTATCTGATTTCTCTACATACCGATATTATTCAAGAGATTGCTTTTGCTAGTTCCTTGCAGGAAAACACTTTGAGAAAACGGTGCTTCACTTCTTCCAAATTGGTTTGGACCTAGGGATCACTCTCAGTTTCAGTTTGGTGTAGCTTGTTGATCATATGGTTGATGTGGAATTGCTTGAGGAAAAGCAATATTTGGGAAGGGAGGATTGTAATGTCCCCATTTTTGGATTCCCTGATTATGTGGCTGGAGTCACTTCAGGAGGCTTGAGTCAACCAGGTCAGAGGGGTGAGACTAGGTCATGAGTGATCCCAGAAGGTTTGGAGGATTTTTATGGGGCCCAACTTAGTTTATTTACCATTATTCACCATCAAGATCAATTCTACACAACTTGTTCTTGGTTCTGTTTCATTCCGACGATTTCCGTAAAACGAGGTTATTATTGGGCATATTTTAATTATTTACACTAAAGGTACTATTTGGAGTTTGTTTCTTGGAGAAATACCCTAGTGTAATAGCTTTATTGAACCAAGGCAAAAATATCTACAGGATGGGATGATGAAAAGTGACTTTCAGTGGACGAAGAAGTCATAAAGGCGAATTAATCACTTTATGGGGTTAAAAAGGTGAATTAATTATTAATAAAGTGATTTTATGAGAAAGTATTAAAGACGAATTAAAAGTCACTTGAGGGGAAAAATGTGAAAGGTGTATAAACACTATTTGGATTGGTTTTAGTGGTGAAAGATTCCACCCTAGCTAATTAGGTTTCGATGGTGAGAGATCCACCCTAGCCATTTGGTTGGAGAAATCACTGAGGTTTCTCACAGTTTTTTCATTGCAGAAGGAAGGTCTAACATTTTTTTATAAGTCTTAGGAATTTGTAGGGTTTTGTGTTATTGAGGAGGCCAAACACTCATCTTCCGATCGTGGACACTTTCCATAGCACTTTGTGTTTGGGGAGGTTGGCCTAGGACAGATCGAGTTGCCACCATTATTGTTGATCAAAAGGGACCGTTCCATTGTGTATTGAATCTTGTGAGTTGGGGAAGAGGGTCAAGTCCCTTTGTTTACAGTTTTTTTGGGTTGAAGAGGAATTGTACCATTGTTGCAGTTCTTAGGTAGCTTGAAAGAGGGTTCAAACCATTCATTAAAACTGGTGGAGAAGGCCACACTATATCTTTGTTTGTGGGAAATCTTAAGAGAGGCCATGCAAAATACATTGTTGGTGAGGGGATCACCAGAAGAGGCAAAACCATCCTATTGCAGATCGTGCCATTGAAATTATTTGTGGTTAATCCAAGGAGAACATCTTCACTACAACTCAAGGGTATCCAGAGGTCGTTTCATTGCTGACTTTGTTGCTCTTGTTTACCATCATTATCCTCCTTAAATCGTGTCAGTACAAATATAGGTCGTGGGATCTTTTAGTGACCATTTCTGTAGTTTGTGGGGACAAATAGGGGTTGTAATAGTCATAAGAGAAGTTGCAAATAAGGGATGGATTAATGTTGTTTCTACTGGTGCACTTACTGAAGGTTTCTAGTTGCCAAACCTTGTGATTTATCTTCTCTTTGGGGATATCTTCTTATCAACAAACTGTGTGTCACCTACATGTTAGAAATAATAAGGAAATATGATTGTATATTTTTATTTCTTTACTGGTATATTAGTTTTCATGAGTTACCAATCATCTCTATCTTATGTAAAAACTGACTTTGGTATTAATCCGATAAAAATCCCATTTTTGTGCCAAACCCTATATGAGACTGTTCTGAAATTGTTTTGAAAAAGTGTGTGCCAAATAAGCGCTTAAAACCAACCAACATTAAACCATAAAACCAAATCATCAAACAAATAAAACAAATAGCAACAACAAAAGGTATCTACAATAGTTTTAGTATGTTAAAGTCAATTGTTTGACATAATGCCTAAATCAAAAGAACACTAAATATTACTACAAAAACTAAATGGTGATATTTGATAGTGGGTCCGAGGCATGAAAACAAACTATATGATGAAATTCACAAGCCAAATAAGTGTAGAGGACCTAACAACAATCATTAAATTACAACAATAGTAAGTAGAAGGCATTATTAGTGAAACTTGGGAATATCTACCAATTGTTTGACGAAAGCCCAATATTAAGAAAACATCAAAACTTGACCACAACAAGAAGTAATCCATACCATTAGTAGGTAGGGTTATTACATTTGTTGTTTTTTTGACTTTAGAGAAGCTTTTGACACTGTGCGTAGGACCAACCTTTGGAATAGGTTAGAAGAGCTAAAAGTTCCCTCCGCACTGAGAGTTGTTGCAGTAAGGTTGTATGAGAACTTTTTTTCCAAGTTTAGGAGTACTGAGGTTTGGTCAAAATAAATTAACTACAATATAGGAGTCAATCAAGGTTGTCCCTTATCCGCTACCCTTTTTGGCATTTACATTGATAAGTTAGAATATTGTTTGGAGGTTGTGGGGTTTGTTGGACCAACTCTTGCTAGTACAATAATCATCCTTCTTCTCTATGTTGATGATATTGTTCTTATGGAAAGGATTCCCTATGACCTTAGTAATAAACTTATAATCCTTAAGGACTTTTACTATAGTACAGGTATGACTGTGAACACTGACAAAACGAAGGTTAAGACCATTAAATCCAACAAGATCACCTATGATAATTTTGTATATGACAACAATATCTTGGAGGAAGTGCCTTTGTACAAGTATCTTGGAATTGATATTCATCACAAGCTCAATTGGAACTATAGCATTGAGAAAATGATAAATGGAGGGTGGAAAACTTATTATGGGCTTGAAAATAATTGTAAATTAGCAGACCTTTGGCTATGGGATAAGAAAAATATCCTCTTTGAGACTCTTGTCACTCATGTTATCTTATATAGATGTGAATTTTAGGGATGCAGTATCTCTCAAGATTCCTAGAGAAAGATAGAGTAGATCTAAAAGAATTTTATAACTTGTAATCTCAAAATTAAGGGCAATACACCCTATCCTATCTGCCTTATCGAAGTGAGCCTTTCCCCCATTGAGATCACAACTATGATTAGGTACTTATTGTACAATAACAATCTAAACAACATGAATGACAAGAGGATCCCCAAAATTGTTTCAGACTCTAGCCAAAATCACCAATGGATCAAGTGAGGATGGCATAATGATGTCAAGTCTTGGCTAAATCATTGGGGAATAAAAGAAGTTATTCTGCAGAATATCGATGATATTAAAAATATTGTGCAAGATAAATTTAAGGAGAATATATGGTGTGATAAATAATTAGAGGATAAAATAAAATTAAGATATTATAAGGAGGTGGTTAACCCTAACCTTGAAGATCGAAAGTGTCTCTCTATTTTGACTAGCATAAAGAAGTGAATCAATATTGCTAAAATAAGAACTAATTCTCATGAGTTGCATTGTGAAACTAGGTGTTCGGAAATCCCCAAAACACCATGGAAAGAAATGATATGTCACCTTTGTGACACCAAGAGGATTGAAGATGAAAAACACTTTCTCCTAGAATGCCCTACGTATACCCAAATTAGATCTCAATTTCAAAATATTTGTCACAATACCGACCTTCCTAACCTTGTAAATCATCAAAACTTTAGTGAGCTTGGAACGCTTCTCTTAATTCTTTTCAAGCATCGAAATAACATTTTAAAGAAATCCAAGTAATCTCTTACTTTTCTTAAGGTTCGATAGACCAATTTTAATCTCAATGGACGTTAACCATCATTATTATCATCATCATCAATAAATAGTTAATATATATACATATATTTTGTTAATTTGTGCGAGACCTGTTAGTTACGCGATTAACCTGTGGCTTGAGAAACCGCGACTCAAAGGCATCTAAGCTGTCAAAATCACTCGGGGATCGCACCCGGCCTGAGCCACACCAACCCTTAACATGGTTGGATTTTCTGTCCCCGCAGGTTTCGAACCGGTGACTTTAACAACACAGAGTGGCTTAACAACACACTATGTCACCGACTGTCCTACACCTCGGGGACAAATAGTTAATATTTTTAATAGATCATTATAATACAATATATTTTTACCATTAATTATAAAGAGCTAATAAATCATTATAATATCACATTTCTTTATTCTTAAATAAAATCTTACAATTATCATCACACTTCAAGTTGCTTGAAAATTAAAAAGTATATATATATATATTTTTAATCATATGAAAGAAAAATGATGTATAGTAATAACAAGAAGCACCCACCGAACAAGTAAACAATATATGTATCTTCAACGATGATCAAATTTCATTCCAAACATAGAAGAAGTATGAAACATACGATAGCTATGCAACTCGCGGTGGACAACAATATTGTCCAAATTCACTGCAACATTGTATGGAAAAATTCGAGGAAAAATGTACCGTGAGAAGCCTATTTAAGAAAACATTTAAGGTTGTCAGGTTGTTTAAGGGCCTCACTATATGCAAACATTTAAGCTGTCAGGCCTTTATAAGGACCTTGCGCTATGTAAACATTTAAGTTGTCAGGCATATTCAAGTACCTCAAAAAGAGTGTCAATGCTCTAAACCTTCGATATGTAAACATTTCAATAMAAATAAAAATAATAAAAACATTAAAAAACAACGTCGATGCTTAGAACTTTTGGTATGTAAAMWTTTTAGTAAAAATGTAATAAAAATTAAAAAAGAGCATCTAAGCTCAAAACTTTGGATATCTAAACATTTACAACATTGGGAACAATGAAGYTGACAATAAGACCTCCAATATATTCTCCAATGAGACGATGACATATAAGGTTTTTTTTATTATATAAAAATAACGTTTTTACTTCTATAGTTCGAACAATACAGATGATGCAAAAATTTATAGTCAAATAACATATTAATATGAAGTCAATGAATTATCGATCACTATAGTCCCTCTACGCCTTCGGCATTGACTAATAAGGGTGTAGTTTGGGTGGTTGTAGGAAAGAAGTAAGTTCATCCTCATTACGTTGAATTGAGCTTAGGAAAATAGATGGAATTGGTTATGGACATTTGGTCAAATACACATACAAAGGAATACAAAATATGATATTTAAAGTTGTCAGATATAAAAAGGTTTATTAAAACCTTTAAAAAAAAATTTTTATACTGTATGTATTTATAAAAAAATCATATATTATTATTAATATTGAGAAAATATAGTACTTGTCATCTTGGTAATCCTAGTTAAGAGTACTTAGAGAGTTAAACATTGAAAACTATTTTGAGCTTCCACTAGTTTCAAAGTTAAGTAAAAATCAAATCCAAACAACAGATAGGTATGGTGATTAATGAAGCATCGAGAAAATTTGTAAGATAGAAGAGTTTTGTATCTTTGCTTCAAAATTTGTAAGATAGAAGAGTTTTGTATCTATGCTTCAAAAAACTATATGTACATAAACTAAGTGGGTTTACCACTTTCTACAATCTAATAAAACAAAATTCACATTAAAAATAAATTAGCTTAAGAGCACATTCTTGGTAATGCATTCTTTTGAGTCGTACTTTTCCACTATCACAAGCACACCTTCATGACCACACCCCTACATTGAGAGGTACAATGGCCACTGTAAACATAAAAATTATGAAAAGTAGATTCATTTCTATCTTGTTGCACACCTTCATCTCCCACCGTTCCTTTTCAAATTCTTCAAAAATAGGAATGGGAATTGATTCTTTGGAAAGATCACCAAACACTTCTTCCTCTAAAATGTAATAATCAAACTCCTAGGCTTACATATTCTTCCATCTAACCATGCCTTGGTGGTGTGTTCTTCTCACTATATAAGGGAACTTGGGGAAAGTTGTGTTCTAATATAAGGAAGACATAACCTAGAATCTTTCAATTCCCAAAATTTACCTGTTTTTTTTTAATTCCCAAATTTAGGAATATGAGACATATTCATTATTCTAAGGCTTCTCGTTGCTTCTAGTATTTCAACTTCTAACCTCCTCACCTTTTACTTGGTGATTTCCTTCCTAGGACAACCATGCCCATTTATGAAATTGTGTATAGTGAGTGGTCCATTATAGCTCTTCAATCTTATCTCTTTTGATATTCTATATTCTTACTTATGCTGATGATTTATGTAAGACTTGTGGTTCTTCTTATGTTGCACTCATGTTTCCTCTCCTTGTACAAGATAAAAATGTTTCATCTTCAAATAGTTTTGTAATCATCCTTATCCAATGCCAATGTGTACTTGTATATCATCTTTCTACTTCTTATAGTGATGGAAACCCTCATAATTCCTACAATTTCACTAAATCTTCAAGTTCTACTCTCTGCTTTGTAATGTGATCTTTATTTGAAACGTTAATGAAAAATCCGTGCACATAATTGTTAAGGATGTGGAGATTGATGAAGATTTTGGCACAAAGGGTTATTGGTTGGCCATGAAAGAACAATTGAGGCACACAATTTCATTGAAGTTACCATATCATCATCTTGGGAGTCAAGCATATGTTTCCATGGAATCTCCTTTTTGAGCCATTATGTCTTGTACACACAAGTTAGTTGGTAAGTCAAAGAAGATAACCAAAAATCTAGGAAAGAGCATCATCACCCTCAATCATATAAACATGAAATAAGAAAATCTCCGAGACAGATAATATTTAACACAATCAAACTTGATCATTGTAATTCTTATTTATATAATGACTTGATGATAAAATCACAATATAATGACATGTAAGAAATAGGAGAAGAACTTGAAGGCTTGAAAAACAATTCAAACAATAGGAGAAACAAATATATACAAATGACAAAACAAAGATATCAAACAAAAGGAATCACATGAACCAGAAAGGGAAGAAGACAAAGACATTGATAACAAGCATAAACTCAAGGGACAAAATGATGAAATTTACAATCACAACAACATATCAACAAAAAGGAAGGGGAAAAGAACACGAAAAAGACAAGAAAGAAAAACACCAACACAAACCCGAGTTATCAAAAGATAAAAATGGATTCATCCGACAAAATCATCAAGCATGGACAGACACAAATGGACAAGGACACCAACCAACTAAAATATTACTGGAAGAAGATCAAGACTCATGTAAAGAGAAACAATAGATGCACAAAGAAAGCACATAATGCAGGCTATGACGAGTAAAACAATAGATAGAATCAAAGACCAAGACAAGAACTAGGATGTATCCAAGAGGCTACCAAGCATTTTGGGATTGGGTAGTGTTGGGGTTCAATGTTTCCAAGCTCTCATATTGCGCTCTTTGGAGGCTATCAATGAGAGATTAAAAGGACATTAGTCAACAAATTGTTACAAAAACAGGATTGCAGAGCAATAAAATAAAACAAATGCGGAAATTAAACACAAAAGATACATAATACAATAGAGACACAAATATATGCGATTCACCCAATGTGGGCTATGTCTACCAGAGAAATTTCTAGGTCCTTCCTTTTTCTTTTTATCCAACAAATGAAGGGATACAAACTAAAACATACCTGTTGTAACTTCCTCTTTTTTCTCTCACAGTCTCCTATCTCAGAGAACAATATTCACTCGCTCACACAACCATAATAAAATTCCCTCATATATAAAGAGGGTTGACTTCTAGGGAAAAAATCCCTAACATAAATTATACCGTCATATCTACGAACTTGTAATGAATGGTCCATATTGACTACAAAATTAAGATATTTTACAAGGAATTGTTTCCCAAAATTTCACTTCGGGGGAGTTTCGCCTAAATCCCCCTCTAGGGGGGGGGCTCAAAAATTTATCATCGCCCCCGTAGATCCCCCCTAGAAATATATGTTGGGAGGAAATCCCACCCACACCCCCCCCGTCAGGTAATGAGGTCCAAATGCGGCTAAAACAAGACCTCTGAATTAGGAAGATAATCAGGCTCCACAACAAACAATCTCCCACTTGGATATTGATCACAACAACTCCACTGTCGATGGACATGTTGGAATATGATCCACATTAGACCTGGAAAATTTCTCATCTTCACCTTCATGCTTAAAGTCCAACTGAAACTGAGCAAGAACTCAGTTTCCCCCTGGTTACTACCTTTGTTAACATGTATGCAAGATTCTGGCTAATATGTATATTTTCCAACTTCAATTGTCCATCTTACAAAATAGATCGTATGAAATGGTACCTGAGTTGTATATTCTTAGTCTTAGAATGGAATGATGAGATATTTGCAAGATGAATGACACCCTGGCTGTCAAAATACAACCTGCTATTCTCTTGCTTATTTCTCGATTCCTCCATAAACCTCTATAACCAAATCATCTCTTTACTAGCCTCTATAGCAACAACTTACTCTACTTCCATTGTTGAAAGTGAAAAACATTTTGCAGTTTCAAAATCCAACTTACTGTTGTTCTACCTACAGTAAAAACATACCCTGTGGTGCTTCTCCTGCTATCTTTATCACCTGTGATATCTGAATCAACATATACCTGTAGAACAATGTTTGAACCTCCAAAACATATTGCATGAGTAACAATATCTATCAAACACCCAAAAATCCATTTTACTGCCTCCCAATGTTTTTTACCTAGATTGTTTATTGATCCATAATTGGATCTCAAGACCAAAATGGGTCCATGAAGGCCTAAAAATCAAAGTGCTCATAATGGCTTCAAAATGGACGTGTGTGTAGGCCTCATTGATATGAACCCAACACAACTTGAACGAGCTCAAACGAACGTCATATGCGAAAGATATCGCGGTCTGTTTGTTTCACCAAATAGGAAAAAAAAGATGTTGATTGTACAGTCCGTACAATGATGATGTGGCAGATGATTATACAAGACGTACGGTCATACAACTGACATGGCAGGGTGCATTGCCGCTGACTGGACAGGTATAGGTGGATGAGTCAGGGTGTGACATGTGGCACCACTGTAAGGGTGACAAGTGGCACAGGTTGACGTGGCCAGACCATACAGTCGTATGACACATGGCAGTTGGTTGATGTGATAGGTACGGTGGATGCTGATAGCGAATATATGTGGCATGCTGAATGGGTTGGAAGTCGTCAAATCACTCTCTAACATGTGGCAATTATTGGCTAATGTGACGGTGCCACGTGGCCCAGTCATGGATTTCCATGTGGAACCCATCCATTGGTTAGCAACTTTGGTTAAAAGTTTGTTTGAGGGTTCGTGGGGGTCGAACCCATGACCTCCATAGGCAGTCGAGTCTTCACGTAGGCCGAGATACTAGCCTGTTTACTTGGTGGTACTTAACCATATACAACGTCGTTTGTATGTAAGTTTGAAGCGATGTTCGTTGGGTGGAATTAAGGGCTGGGGTCTAGCCTTAACGCACATCCATACCCTGTAACCACTCCACTCAGATTGCATTGGTGCGGTCCGTTACTTTGGTATAGCCCTGGTTTACCACTCCTTACAACAGATTATTGGATAGCCTGCGGTCCCGTGTATACACCATATGCCTGCTGTGTAACTGTTAGCGCGTAAAGAGGTTAGCGCTCGATCGGTCGGGCTAGCTCGCCAACCAGGGCGCTTGACTAGGGGTCATGGCTTACCATATATTTGCACGTGGAGGTTAGAACCAGGCCACATGGCCACTGCATACAACTGAGGACCGAGGCTTAGGGGCCATACCAACGCGCCAGACTAGCACAGGGCCACATGGAGGGAGCCATGTGACCAGGAGCCCGAGAAAAAGGGGTTGCGCCCTAATATTTCTCAAATAGTGGGTTTTATAACTACAATATATGATTTTTATTGATTTTCTCAGCAATTTTGAGAGATATTGGTCATTTATGGAGGATCTTGGCCCCTTTTTCAGGCCAGATCTTGGGAGGTTGTTACCCACTTCAAGTCTATATAAACCAGAGGTTCTTGGAGGCATGGAGGAGGTTCAGAACAGAGAAATGATGAAGAATTGTTGAGCCAAAGCCATTTTTAAACAGGGAAACCATTGAGGAGAGCACCTTTGTGGGCCATTTCTGGGAGCTTCGTTCATCTAATTTCAGTGCTGTCAGTTTTGTTGGGTTCTAGAGATCTGGTAGAACAAGACTAGATTAATTTGTAACCTTTTTGGCACTGTTATGATGTAATTTTAAATCTTTGAATAGAAATAAGAAAGCCCCACCCACTGAGACAAAGGCCCAGAGACGTAGGCGAGATTGCTGAACTTCGTTATCACTTTGATATTTATGGTTTGTTGTTCTTCATGATTTTTTTCCAGATCTGTATATTGTTTAATGGTTGCTATGTTTCCTCTTTAATTCTTCCTCTTTCATTAAGTTTCCTAAATGGTAATTTAACTCATTCTTTAAAACTAAACCATTGTCTTTAAGAGATCATTTTGGATCAAATGGTATCAGAGCTAATTGACGGTTGGTTTTTGAGTTTGCATGATTACCAGGGAAAGGGTGAATCGTGGGGAAGACAAGCTTGTTGAAGAAAATCCAGAGATTGGATTGAGAAAGAGAACTTCTCAAAGTGAGAAGATGGCATCAGAAGAGGGACCTTCTCATGATGAGAAAGAGTTTCGAAAAACTTTCTTCGCCATGTCGGAGATGATGAAGGTTTTGTATGATGATTACTTGGAATGGAAGAGACTAAATCTAGGTGAATCTTCAAAGGTAAAGAGTGAAGAAGGAGATGATCCTCCTCAAATTCCTCCTTCACCTCCTTATTCTCCATCAACTTCTTCTTCTTCTTCAAGTTCAATTTCTAAATCCACTGCAAGAAAACATGTCCATAAACATAAACATGATATGCCTATACTTAAGCTTGATGTAAAGTTTGAACTAACCATATATGATGGTGAAGTCAATGCAKAGAGGRTTGATAAYTGGATCARACAGATGGATGTTTATTGYAGTRTGCAACAAATCAAGGATGAGGCAACTCAAATCAAGTGCCAAAGAAAGTTGCAAAATGGCACGCAACAAGTGGGTAATGTATTTCCATCATGGCAAGTTTTTGTTTCTGCACTTAGAAAGAAATTATATCCTTTGGGTTATAAAGAATTTTTGTTAATTTAATGTCAAGGTCTTAAACTAAGAAAATGACAAACAATGCAAGAATACACAGATCGATTTTGTAAAATGGCATTGATGTTAGATATTCCTTTACATACCCAAGAAACTCTTATGAAGTATATAGGAGGTTTACCTGCACATATTCGTAACACTGTATTTATGTTTGGACCTACTAATCTTGATGAGGTTTCAGTTCAAGAAACATACATTGAGGCAGGGAAAACAAGAGTTGGTGTATTAGGGGAATCGCCTTTGAGAAAAGAGGACAAAAGGAAGTGGAATGGAAAGAAGGGAAATTCAGTGGAAAGAAAGGAAGAGAATCCCTCTTGCAAGCATTGCAATAAAGAAGGGCATGATGAGGACCAATGTTGGCAATTGCATCTCGAGAAGAGATCAAAGTGGTTCAAAGAAAGGAAAGGAAGGCAAACAGTTGCAACAACAACATGACCAACAGACTTGGGATCAGATTCGAGTGATGAATCTAAAGTCTCATTGGTGGGTTTGATAGGTAAAATTAGTGATGGATTTGATTCTAGAAGTAAATTGTTTCACATAAGGGTCATTATGAGGCACACTATGGTTAACACATTGATAGATAATGGATCTCATTATAACTTGATTTCAGAGGAAGTGATTAAACAATTGGGATTAAACACTAAGATGCATCATAAACCTTACTCACTTAAATGGATAAGAAACAATCATAAATTGCACATAACAAAGAAATGCACTTTAAATTTTGCGATTTCATCAAAATCTGTGGATGAGGTAACGTGTGATGTGGTGCCACTCAATGAATGTGGAATGGTCTTAGGTAGTCCTTACTTGTATGATCACAAATAAATATTCTACATGGAACAAAATCAATATCACCTAATCAAAGCAGGCAAAGAATATGTGGTACATGCTCATCATTTTAAAGCAAATCAATCTCTTCAAACAATGGAACAATTAAGAAAGGCAATTCATGCAAGCAACACACCTATAATTGTTTCAAATCAAGTAATAGATCTTAAGCAAGAACATGAGATGATTGTAGAATGGAAGATCAATCACACTTTGTTTCAAGATAAGCTAATGTCATGCAATTATTACAAACATATTAGCTCATTTGCAGTCATACTTATGATGTTATCATTAGTAATGTTGTCAACATGGATGATAGTGGCTTCAGTAAGACGTGACAGAGTACAAGTGGCTAACAATATGATGTCAGTTATCATGGTTGTTTTACAGTTGACCTTGATGAGACAGGTGCATAGCACAAAGTTTAAAGACAGAGAACAAGTCATGTGGCCTATCCCACACTTGATGACTGGTCAATAACCTTTTGGAGGACCAAAAGGTCTTTAGTGGGGAGGTGTGATCTAGAATTAGATCTCGGGACCAAAATGGGTCTAGGAAGGCCTAAAAATAAAAGTGATTAGAATGGATTCAAAACAGATGTGTGCGTAGGCCTCGTCGATAAGAACCCAACACAACTTTAATGGGCTCAAATAGACGTCGTATACGAAATTGACGTCTAGTTTTTCGATTGTTGTAGACAAAACTTATAAAAAAAATCAATTTCTTGGTTGGAAGTTCTTCAATTTTTTTTAAAACAATCTCCCAATTAAAACCCCAAAATTTCTTCTAGCCACTCCTCATTATCATGAAGAATCTTTATATCCTCATTTGATAAACTATTGAAAAAAGAGGGGAAAAAATATTCATCTTACTAAGAAAGGAGTTCCACTCCTGACTGCTTGGAGAGGGTGGAACTGAAGAAAAATCCAAGGGAAGTTGAGGCGGCTGAGAACCCTTATCACCTTCCTTTTCTTATTTTTTAATAAACAAAGGCCATTTTGCTTTGATATGCCCTGCCTGATAGCAATGATGGAATCAAAATGGTTCCCTCCCGTAATCCAAAACTTGGATGAAAAAACTATCCCCTGTAGACACCTCTATATACTCTGAAAAACCCTTTTTTGAATCAAATTACACCAGTACCCATGCAATCCTTTTATTGTTCCAACACAAGGTCTTCTCGTCAAAATACACGAAGCTTCCAACAATGTTTTCCATATCTACGAACATTTGTGTAACCCATAACTCTACTAGAAATTCCGAGAGGAACATCCATACAAAATGCTTGGAAAAGGACTCCATATATGGATTAAATCCAAGTTTCCATATTTTGAGCATCAAAACCCCACGACAAATAATCCATGGACTAGCTGAAATCTTTAAAATATCTCCCTTCGATAGGGAATGAAACAGGATCCAGTGATTCGATAACATACTTAAACAGGGAAAACAATCAAACAAGGGTTTCCAGTGGTCTTGAATCCACTTCTTAAGATTTTATTTTGTCATCTTCAAATAGAAAAAATTTCCCACCAAAGCCTTCGAAGCTAGACATGCAGCCTGCTCTAATGATACATCCTTCCCCAAAACATAGAGAGGCTGGTTGTTTCACACTTTCAAACTTTTTTGTTGTCTCTTTGCCTTCGCTCTACCTCCGTATAGTCGGGGCTGCCTATTCTCTATAACTTTGAAGCAGTATGGTTTTGTGACTGGAGGTTTAATGTTAGATATATATTTAAGGTTTTTTGGGCTATCTTTCTCATCGGTCCAAGTTAACGGAGAAACACTAGAAGTTTCATGAATTTCCTTATTGTCAATCAAGTACTTTAAATATTCTCCCAATTCAAAGTTAGATCTGGACTTCACATGACAACCACCTGTCACTTTTACACACTGGATATTGTATAGATGTTTGCTTTTACACACTGGATATTGTATAGATGTTTGTACATTTCATCTGGTTGAAAAAGACCCTCTTTGTCCTACAAAGCATCTTCTTCGTCCAAGCCAAAAGATTTTCCATGCATCCATCGTGTATGCAGTGTTATCATCTTAGGCATTGGTAACATGGCATTATTAATTATGGACATGTTTGTTAATATGATTAACTGCTCAAAAACCTAATTTAAATGCAATGCCATTCTAAAAGAAAAAACAAAACTCTCATTTAGTATAGACTCAAGACCCCAGGCTTCTTAAATTTAATTCCAAGAATAGATCACACACCATTCTATTTAATGTTTCTTGGTGAATGCAACATAAATAGTGTAGGGTTTACAGGTGGAAGAATCAAACCTATGGTCATATGGTTTACTTTTGTGTAACCCCTGTTGCACTCTCCACAATGCGAATGGTGTGACCGTGGTGGTAAATATTTGAAAGGCCAACAAATTTGGTGCCAAAGTTGAAATATAGAGGGGAATTTTAAATGAGAAATTTTTTTAGAGGGAACCCAATTCTCAATTTTTGGATCTGCATTTCCCGCATAGTCTTTTCATATGGTAAAACTTCACTTTGTTTTGACTCGTCAGTGTGATCAAACTGAACGACCATTATACCTAATCAAATAGATATGTTTTCGAGAGGAGCCGAGCTCCACATAGAGGGCGAAGGGGAGGCTAGTATCATGAAATTTGAGATCTCTACGTGTTTTCATCGCTCAATTCGACCGTTGAATCAAGTTTCTAATACTTTTCCGATTCTATCGTTGTGCATTTTGTAGGATTCAAAGGTTAAATATTGATATTTAAGTAAGATAAGTTCCACAACTCCTGATTTTGTCTATGTAATCCTTGACACTCTGTTGATTCCGCTGATAGCCGTTTTGAAAGGACTCGTCGATGGAATCACAATAAATTATGCATATCAGGTATGCGAACCCTACTCATTTTTAATTTAATTTATTTTTTATTGAGTCTTGCTCGGTCGTGGCCATGATTATCTGTGTTCATAATATCGTCTTCCTGAATAATTCCACTTCCTTTTTGCTAAAGTTTTCTCGACCGTAAATATTTGTATTCATGATATTGCACACTTGAATAATGCCTAACTTTGTTTTCTTTTGGTGGAAAATGGCTGGCCTTTGAGCTACACTAGTTGCATTGTTCAAAGATATTGAACTCCCGCTTAAACAAATCATTTTGGATCCTTCTTCGTTTTCATTCCACAAATCTTTATTTTAACTTTAAAGACATAGGTTGAATCTTGTTAGCTTCCTCCCAAGGATTTTCAAAAATTCTTAAATAAGTTAGAGAAACTTCAAACCTATACCCCAACATGACTCAACCACCGTTGATGAGAATCAAATCAATGGTGAGAGTGACTTTGACCTTTCAATGATTCCTCTATCTACAACCAATTGTGACCCTCCTTTGCTCAATCCAACGCTGCAACTCATTCTAGAAGCATTTACTCACTATTTAACTTGCTATCAAAGTGATTGAGAGATGAGTACTACGCACTAGGGTTTCCATCAGTGTTCAAAGCAGGTTGGATCTGGATTCAACAATGAAATTAATCTTCCAATGTGCTCTCAACGTAGTGTGGAGAACTTTATACTCATTGCAATTTAAAACTGGAAAGAATGCCCTTCTCTTCCACTACAACCAATCATAATCTATAACCAATCGACTCAGGTTGTTAGACAGAGCACATGCATTTCCAGGTAACATAGTGAATTGTTGTGCTATTCAACATTAAGCATTAATTTCATTCCACTCAATAATTCTCATCAAGTTATGATATATGCATCCAAAGATCTAAACACAGATCATATAAAACACACCTTGCAAGTATAAAAAAACGATTCTATGGATCAAGATTGAAACTATATATTACAAATTTATTTAATCAACCACAAAGATACTGCTCACAAAGATAATAGGCTACATGGAACAGGAAATGGGCGAAGGTTGTCTTTTTTTTTTCACATACAGAGTACACACTCTGTTTTGATCTATTCTCCCCAACAACGTCAACATTCTAGATTACAAACTACAAAATACATTAAAATCTCACCATCTATCTAGATCCATACAATATTCAATAAATAGGAGAAATCCTTGGTCTAAATTTAGATCAAATCCCTCATTCTAGTTCTAAGAGATTCTAGAGCTTATTTTGGCAACAATAACCATTATTACACACACTTAGCACTATTATTAAGGAGCTAATTCCTATGTAAAACAAACTCAGTTCATTTGACTTTCTAGAAGTCAATACAACCAAACTTGAATGATGCCGCTGTAACTGAAATGCCTCAGTGGTAATCTGCTAATAATTGACAACAAAATTTAGTCTGGAACCAAGTAATGAAGATGCAACTGAATTCAAGAAAAAATAAATCTCCTCTAACATTTATGCCATATATTATTTCACTTAGTACAAGTTGTGAAAACAATTGCTTTTTTCATGTTGGAAAATATTCAAATTTTCAACCTACACATTGCTTGAGGGACAAAAACAAAATTACAAAATATATAATAGTAAGGATGAACATGAATGACACTACTATGGGACAAAAACATAATTACAACATAGATAATAGTAAGGATGAACATGGATGAAACTACTAGTATTTATGTGGTGGTTTTTATGAATGTAGAAATCATTTTAAAAGTTATAAAACCCTCCAAGAACTAGACTGAATTAAACAACCATTATGCCATAGGAGAATCCGTTAAAAATGAATAATGACAATATTATTTCATATGGCACAATATATTTCTTGGTTTCGAGGATCATTCTACTCAGCGTGTTAAAGATGCATGTTGTTAGCTCGATTCCAGAGAATAAGAATATAGTCATATCTGTAGACTTTGTTGAGCTAGAGGTTGCATAAAGGCGTAACTGGTCTTCTACATACATGACACTTGTTGCAGGAGTGGTTTTATTAGTAGATGTTAGCATTGTGGTATATCTTAAAATATCATCCAAGAAGAGAGATTACTAATAAGGACCAACGAAGGCATCAAAACCAAAGGGAAGAAACTAGGTATGCTCACAATGAGGATGAAATACTGAGATGCCTTATTAAACAAATTTCCTTTGATTAAGATGGGATGTTACTTTAAGAGGATAATATTTTTCCTAAAATTGGAAGAACAAAATAATCAGTCATTGGCTCACAAAATTTTTCCATGCATTCCCTTGCCTTGCCTTGACATTCCATGTCTTGCCTTGACATGCCATGCCTTGTCTTTCCTTGCCATGCTTTGTCATGCCTTACCACAACTTTCCCTGCCATGCCTTGCCTTGCCATGCATACCCTTGCCTTGCATTTACATTCCTTGCCTTGACATGTCATGCCTTTCCTTGACATTCCTTGCCTTGCCTCTCATGCCTTTCCATGCCTTTCCCTGACATTCCTTTCCTTGCCTTGACATGCCTTGCCTTGACATGCCTTTCCTTGACATGCCTTGCCTTGACATGCCTTTCCTTGACATGCCATGTATTTACTTCACATGCCTTTCCTTGACTTGACATGCCATTTCATTTCCTTGACATGCCATGCCTTACCTTGACACGTTTTTCATTGTGACCACGGTGCCCACAATTTCCCGACACAGGGGTTGTGAAAGTCGACCCCCTGTGTCGGATTTGCATTGTGCCTCACTGACCAAAACCCTAGTTCTAGAGATCCTCTAAAAACCACTTTTAAAAGTGACGAAATCATAGTAGACAGGTCCCCCTAGATGGAATCACGTGCCAGGAGTCCAACAGAACTGACGATTCGTTGATCCGAGGCATGGTTTGCGTGTTATGGCATGTTGAAATTTTCCTCCTGAAGCCATTCAGGGACATAATGACAATTTGGTTTGGGGGTAAAAAATCACAATCAGGCAACATAAGTGAGTTATGTAATCTTTGGAAGGTCCATATGGACAATTCCCATGGGACCACAATGCCCACAATCGCCCGACATAGGGGTCTTGAAAGTTGACCCCCTGTGCCGGATTTGCATTATGGCTCACTAAGAAAAAATCTAGTTCCAAACATCCTCTAAGAAACACTTTTTTGGTCAACAAAATCATAGGAGAGGGGTCCCCCTAACTAGAATCCGGTGCCAGGAGTCCAACGAAACTGACGGTTCACTGATCTGAGGCATGGTTTACATGTTATGCCGAGTTGCAACTCGCCTCCTGGAGCCATTTAGGGAGACAATGACAATTTGGTCTGGTGTCACAAAATCACAACCGAGAGACGTAACTGAGTTTTGTAAGCTCTGGAAGGTTCGTATGGCCAATGCCCACACGACCACGGTGCCCATAATATCCTGACACATGGGTTGTGAAAGTCGAACCCCTATATTGGATTTGCATTATGCCTCACTAAGAAAAACCCTAGTTTCAAAGATCCTCTAACAAACACTTTTATGGGCGTTGAAATCACAGGAGAGGGATCCCCCTAGCCGAAATATCGTGCCAGGATTCCAACGAAACTGACGATTCTTTGATCTGAGGCACGGTTTGCATGTTATGCTGAGTTGTAACTTGCCTCCTGAAGCCATTCAGGAAGACAATGACAATTTGGTCAGGGAGCACAAAATCAAAACCAGGTGATGCAACTGAGTTCTGTAAGCTCCAGAAGGTCTATATGGAAAATTTCCATGCGACCACGATGCCCACAATCGCTCGACATAGGGTTTTTTAAAGTTGACCCCCTGTGTTGGATTTGCATTGTGCCTCACTGAGAAAAATTCTAGTTCTAGAGATCCTCTAAGAAACACTTTTCTAGGTGACAAAATCATAGGAGAGGGGTACCCCCAGCTGGAATCTGGTGCCAGGAGTCCAACATAACTGATGGTTTGTCGAACTGAGGCACATCTTGTGTGTTATGTAGAGTTGCAACTTGCCTCCTGAAGCCATTTAGGGAGACAATGACAATTTGGTCCGGGGGCACAAAATGACAATCGGGTGACGTAACTGAGTTCCATAAGCTCTGGAAGGTCCATATGGCCAATTCCCACATGACCATGGTTTGTCGATTGGAGGCATGGTTTGCGTGTTATGGCGTGTTGCAATTCACCTCCTGAAGCCATTTAAGGACACAATGACAATTTTGTCTAGGGTGCAAAATCACAATCGGGCGACGTAATTGAGTTATGTAATCTTCAGAAGGTTCGTATGGTCAACACCCATGGGACTACGATGCCCACAATCACCCGACACATGGGTCTTGAAAGTTGACCCCCTGTGCCGGATTTGCATTGTGCCTCATTGAGAAAAAATCTAGTTCTGGAGATCCTCTAAGAAGAAATTTTTCAGGCGATGGAATCACAGGAGAGGGGTCCCCCTAACTGGAATCTGGTGCCATGAGTCCAACGGAACTGACTGTTCGTCGATCTGAAGCACGATTTGCTTTTTATGTCGATTTGCAACTCGCCTCCTGAA
>SNQJ01S0050281.1:3477-21050 GCA_010110895.2 Picea sitchensis
GACCTAGAATCAATACATAGCCATTCTTAGTATCACATGTTTGCATCAGGCATGTCAAATGCCAGTAGGTAATGAGATATCCCCAAAGTGAGAAGTGATGGCCTTCAATCTACCATTTACACAATCCTTCTCAATCTCAAGTTCCAACTGCAAGAGGAAGACTGGAAAGCCACGACAACTCAACAAGTTGATCCAGATCCACATTTTGTGGCCCCCCAAAAATGACAATATTTGGTGCATCCTCATCTAGTTTAATGCCTTCATCAAACCTCAAAAAAGTTGATATTGCTGACACCAATACTTGGTAATATCAATACTCATTTCTCCCACCATTCCAGGAAAAATAAGTTTCTTCAGAGGCTCTTCATCCTTATTTGTATGTGAAAACCTTCACAGTTTGGCTATCTTGTTCTTTTTCTGCAATCTTGGGGCCATACCATTTCCTCACACTACAAATCTGAGACATTGAGGCATTCTTACAGATTTCTTCTCTATGTACAATGTAGGTCTTTCTCCCTTGAGCATGCATGTATGCTTCATCTTCATAATCAACCAGTTCAATGGACCCACATTTTTAAACCTGCTTATGTTATGGGCATCCAAAGATACTAATGGACTGACATTACTTCCAATCTTCTTTTGGGATATCCCCAAGGTCCTCTTCTTCTTGCAACTATTCACTGCAGGGGGGGAATTTCGATTATATATCGCCATCTCCCAGAAACTTCACTAATTTTTTTAGACAAAATGGTGGATAGCATGCACTAAGTTTTGCATTAATTAAAAAAAAAAATGTTTTTGCATTTCCATTGTTTCCCAAACAATGCCATGCATATGACTTTAGCATATATGTTAAAAAAAAACGATTTTGACTCTCATGTGTTGCCCAAATGTTGCCACACCAGCAGGAATACAAATGTATGCCCTAGAAAATGTTTTGACTCTTCTTTATTGTCCAAATGCTACCACACCAATTGGAAATGTAGTCATTAGAAAAAAAAAAAAACTTTCTTTGATTTGTTGATAAAAAGTTGAGGATTTGTACAGTACCATGTTGAAGAAAGAGTGACATAAAATATTATCTGTGCTAGATTGTATACTGCAAAGAAATAGGATTGATGCTTATTTTGTCTTGATTCCCACATTTCACAACTTTGAAAGGAAGAAGAACAATTGGGAGAAACAACCATCAACAAATTGGAAACCCCCATCTTTAAGGATTCCATATGAGCAAAAATACAGAATTTTGGTGATAGTTATCTATCTCAAGAAATGATGAAAATTAAAAGCATAAACCAATGAAATAACCCTAGATTATCTTCTAGCAAATGAGGATAGTGGGACATAAAGTTTGATTACTACAATCAACCTTTAAGCTTTTATGCAAGTAATATTTATTGTTTGATGGCATCCCATGTCTCAGTGTTTCAAATTTACCATTACTACCAAAAATTACAGCCAACAAACCATGAAACTTACTAATTTTCAAATTCAATATGGCCAAAGGACAGATTTTATGCAGTTCACCACAAAAGCACCATCCATGATTCACATATGAATCAGTCTCTGCCAAACCTTACACCAGGTAAATAATAATTTACTAAATATACTCCCAAAATTATAATCAGGAAATTATGCTCCCCAAATTGTCCTCATCAAAGGTTAGAAAAGATTAATCAAATGATTGCATGAAAATATAGTAAGGGTGAATTAAATGGGATCAATAATGATTTATTTGATCATTCTTTGCCATGTTGGAAGATGACCTCTCACTTCAAAATTTCAACCATTGATGTTGTGGCATGCAACATTAATCATGTTACCAACATGCAAGGAAACAAAAAACTTCTAAGCCTCTCTCAATTGGGATTACTGGAGCTAAACTGTTGGAAAAGTACAAATGAAGTAGAAGGTTCAAAAGTGCCCACACTCTACTTATTATTAACTACCAAAAGCTAACAACATGCTAGCCAAAATTGTGGAAAACCTTGAACACCAGGTAAACATCATCAAACATACCCTTGATCTCCTGCTTAATTGCTTAGGATTAAAATGAAATTTAAAGTGGCGGAACAAAGTAGGGAGGTAGAGAAGAGAGGGGATGAAGGAGTCCTTATGAGTCTTCAATATGTGTATGGTGGTCTCTATAATCATAAAAGTTTACTATGTTAGAAATGATGACATTTGATTCAATGTTGTATAGGTTTACTAAGTGAACTATGACATTTGCATGATATTTTAAAAAATCGGGTCATTTTGCAGTACTGCACACATAGTAATCTATCAAGAAATTATTTCTTTTCTTAAAACCTCTTTCTCCTTCCCATAGATAGTTTTCATCGAAGTTGAATTTCTTGCATTTCATTTTCCTCTTGCATGGTTTAAAGAGTCGAGTCAAAACGCCATCAGCTTCGTGACCACTCCTTTGAGTAACAACAATTAAAATCAAGCGCTAATTAAAATTTATCTAGCAACTTTTCTAGGGCTCTTCAAACCCATATTAGCTTAGGTGTAGAGATTTGGAACAGGATTGTGAGAATAACTTTCCAAATATTCTAAACAAACATAAAGCCTTGAGTTAGGGAGTGAAATCCAATTGTTATATCATCGAATTTGGGAAACCCTTCTAACACAAGGGTCAATCGCGAGGTCGCGTTGGGGCCTTCTGAGTAATCAACCCTTCTTTGTTGGTATTCATGTCGACTGTCCATTGTCCCCCCTCTTCTTTGGTATAGTAGGTGGTACCATAGAGGCCATAATCTTTTATACTTCCTACACAAGGTGATAGCACAGGGAAGGTGGTGTTGTACCAGGGATCGACGTTGGCTAGACTCACTCAGACTCCTTGGAGGGTTGCCCACTGCTCGGTGAGGTAACTTGCACCAGGGTGTTAGTTCATTAAGAAGGTTGTCAATGTAACTTTCCCACCCGCCGAAACTCAGCCCCTTTGCTCATTGATTCTGCGATGTCGGATTCCATCACTAACTAGCGCTTCTTTGTGAGAAAGTTTGTTTGCATGCTTTACTCCTAGATTAATTAGAGTGTGTTGTTTTTTCTCCGTAGTTGGCCTTAGGATTGAGTTTGTGTCTAATGGCACCAGTTTCAGGTTAATTCCTCATTTGATCAATAAAAAATATGGATACAATTAAAATAAAAGGTAATAAAGAGGTAACAAATAGCTCATACCTAACTTACATCTTATAATTCTCCAACATTGTTCTTTACACTTAGTGCAACAAACACCAAATGGAATGGTTTACACAAGGTCAATGGGGAATGTTATTCTTATCTCCATACCTAATTTATTCTTCAACTTGGATTGAACAAAACTAATATTTGTATAGTTCTAATCTTGGCTTGAACAAAACTAATATTTCTATAGTTCTACTCTTGTATCGAACAAAAGTAATATTTGTATAGTTATACTCTTGGCTTTCCTTAGAAATATTGCCAACTAAAGAACCCAAGATTTGCAACACACCAACTGATGGTTGGATTTCTTACTCCATAGCATTGAACCTCATCTTCAATGGACATTTCTTATAATAATTCTAATTTGCACAAATCCAACAAACAACAACCTTACTACTATTTTTTTCTTAGATCCATATGATAAATTTATCATGTCCTTAGTGTTATCACATTAATATGTCCAAAATCAAGAGGGAAATCACATTAAATTAGGTGGTTGACCACTAATATTGGTAATTGCACCCTAGTCTAATTGTGCATCCAAAACTAAAGATATAATTTTTTTATTTAGAACTCTGAATATGATGATGGACTACTAACTAACAATACATGCACATGCAACTAAAGGTACAACCAAACAGGTACCTTTCAAATATTTCTTCATCGAGTGAGGAAAGCTTAGGACAAATAGAGGTTGGAAATGCGACTGTATCTAGTAGATATGATAAGAAAACAAGGACCAGAGGTGAAAAAGTCAGAATAAAATTTTGTAGACGCATGAAATTTTTTCTTGTCGAAGGAGGATCATGCTCTTATGATGATGAGAGCATAGGGGACATAGATGTTCCACTCAGGTATAATAATCTGGTGAAATAATGGGTACCTAAGGAACTACCTCCTATAGATGTTGACTTCGTTTTCAACAATAGGACATATCGCATTGCACCATCCTCCCTGCATGGATTGGGGCTATTTTCCATGGATGGAATAATTGTAAAATACAATACAGTAACTGAATTGATGGACTATGTCGAACCGTGTTACAATTATAATGATTGGATGTGGATGGTCCGATACATGCGAAGTATGTAGAGATATGCACCCGCCACAAATTATATACAACTAATAAACAAGGATAAAAATAAAGGAGCGTCTATCTATATTGATGGAATGCCTAAAGCTTCTGGCAATATCACAGGGTTTATAAACAACACAGGACCCGAGACAACAAACAAACAACCGAATTTCATATATGAGGGACGTGAAGAGAATCGGGTAGTCATGTGCACAATAAAAAAGATAGCTCCCGGGGAAGAGTTATTAGTGGATTACCATTTGAATCGAATAGAAACATTGAATAATAGTGTGCAGGTTCTTATCCAACATCTCTTTAAGAAACCTATTTTTATTGCATTATAATTTTTTATTATCTTTAAGATTGTTGTAAATATTATCTTTAACATTATTTTTTTGTTATCATTAACAATTTTTTAAATATTTGGGGGTTCTAATTATATTATAATGTGGCAGGATGATTGTGGAAAAGGGCCAGCCGTAGAACATGTAAATGATTATCAATTTCCACTTTCATTTTACGTTGTTTTTATTATTTGCTTATATAATTTTATTGAAATAACATTGTTTTTGCTGAAATTATATGTAGTCCGCAGGCCATGTGGATCATGATTCCACCGATGAGGAGGGGTTTTATTCATGCGTTGATCCGATGCTCTTATTAAAAAAAAAGATCATTAAATCTAACAAGGAACTTGTTAGATTGTTAGATTGTCCATAACAAACTCCCGACGTCAAAGTAAAGATCAAGCTCCTTATGTCACAACTTAACACATATAAGGTAATAACCATAATTTAAAGTGTGTTTTTTAATGCACTCATATGTTCAATTATGATACTTTGTTCTTTAACTTTTACATTATCTCATGAAAATACATTTTCTTTTTTATAAAGGAATTTTTGGAGCCTGTTAAGCCCAGTGTTGGTAGTAGTGGCACTACAGAGACGCTACAGAGTCCTGATGCGGGCGGTCATACAACTGCTAGAGAACTATTTACTTCTCCATCTTCCACACCTAATTTAAATAGGATCCATGACATGCACCGCCAGGCATCCACACCTCGATCAAAGTCTAGAGATGGTGGCAGAGATGAGGATCATAGTGATGTGGTTGAGATGGTTGCATTGCCTGAAGCTAGACGTGTGACAAGCACGGGGACCCTTCCATGTACATTTTTGGTCGACGATAATGGACTTCCATTAAAATAATCAAGACTCCCAGGTAGTTATAATTCATATTTTAATCGTTTAATGTTGTCCTCATACATAAATCATCTAGATTATTAATTTTAAATTAATGATCATATCTTTTTGTGTGTAGGAAACGACCTTTTTTATAGGCACCTAGAGAGAAAGACCTTGTCTATTTTTGGGGCAACCTTACACATGGGGTGGAATTGCCAGAATTCCAACCTCAAAAAGGAACTTATGAATTATCTTGAAGGCCTCTTTCGTGTAAACACGTTCAATAAAAAAGCGGTCACATCTGCAACGGGTGAATATTTAAAATATACGCGGGATGTTTATAGACGAAACTTGGAAGGAAATCCTAGGTATGAACGTCCTCCCTCAATTCCAGAGAAGGAGTGGAAGGCAATCATTGATGATTCAAAAGAGAAGATTTTGAAAAAATCAGGAGAACAAATAATTGGTACACCAAGGTAAATTACATTTTTTTGAATTCAATACCATCTTTATTTTTATTTAGATCTAAATAAAAGTGTGGTTATATATAACATACTTGAAAATTTTGATGATAGGTTTCCTGACACTTCGAAGGAAACCAAAGAAAGGATCACCAAACATGGCCAACACAATTTAGGCCAGGGAGGCTACTCGAGGTTACAATCACAAATCATAAGTACCCAAACATATTAAGAATATTATTTGTATCACCTTACAACTTTAAGGTATTTGCAGCCAAAAACATTAAAAACCCATACCCTTATGCAATGCAGGGCAACGACTTCGGAACTGAAACCACGAAGGAAGACCTCCAACTTGGTTACAAGTACGGTTATAAAACCGTGGTTGATCATAGGAAAAGCATGGGGAAGACCGCAAGATCCAATTTGTGGGATAAGGTAAATAAAAATCAGTCCACATTAACCTTTTGTTACTTGTAAAATACGTAAATGTTTGATATCGTCCATAATTTAATGTCTTACTTTGTTTTAATCAGGGGATTAGCACTATCAAAGAAACCATTAGTACTGGAGAAAAGAGCATTGATAGTGAAACACATCTAGAAGATCATGGTTCTCCCCAGCAGCCCCATCCCAGTGAGGTGCAGGCCCAAGATGTTCTTGTGACTAAGGCCCATGACGGTAAAATGTCTATATATTAATCATATACTTAATAATTTTGTACTTATAAATTTTGACGTTTCAATGGCAGAGATAATATAGATGATCCTCCTTGAACTAAAGATCAGTTGAATAGGCCGGTAGCCATTCCAATGTTGCCGACTAGAGGACCAAGTAAATAATTACATTGTTGAGTTTTTTTAATATTAATAAACTTCTTCAATGATATTTAAAAATTGGTCATATAAATTTAATATTTTTATTTTTTTTAGGTGATGTCCCCTCATAGTAGCATCCACGTCGTGGGTACGAGATCAAGCGTGCTCATTGTGAAAGGACTGAAGCAACATCGTTTGTTGAAGAGCACCCAGTAAACATAGACATGGAGATGGATGAATTGCTTAAGAATTGGAAAGCACAAAAGAAGACTAAAAAGAAATTCATGATGTCATGTAATAATTTATAAGACACTTAGATGTACATTATATAGATGAACATGTATGTCATATAATGCATTGACATTATGGTACTTTTTCATCTGATAATACACACAAGGCTATTTCTATGGCCTTTATATATCTGTGAATGTAATTTGTTATACACTTAATGATAATTTTTTCTTCTCTTATAAGACTTGGTATATATTGATTCACTACTCCTTGATTCAAGACATGACAATGCAAGCAAGACACGGTGGGCTATAGTTTTCTAGTCAACAAATAGAACTTGAATATGCAATGCAATTTCCAAAGGCTTGTGACATGATATATGCAACTTTGAAAGTCTTGTGACATGTGACATGTAGCAAACATCTTTTCCAAACAGTAATGTGTGAACTTTAAACTTGGTGCAACATGAAAAAAAAGAAATTTTGGGAAGATGCAATAATAATTTTAAGGATTAAACATGAGGGGTTGGAAATGGCAATGCATAATCAGAAATCCATTTTTATGGTATGCTTCGAGCATTAACCTTCTTTTCATTGTGTCTCACATGACAAAGATCATTACCATTCTTTCCATTGTTTCATGGACATGGTGTTTCTACTGCTTGTACCTCCAAAGACTACTTATTCATTCATTATTATATATAATGATATTGAACCTTCTGGAAATCATTCGCGGCGAGAAAAATAATGGGGCGAGGAGACCCAAGGATTTCAATGTTAAGGTTTTGTGATTCCACAGGTGGGATACAAAGAGAAATGTTGTTAGGATATTTAGACACTTAGGAGTTAGTAAGATCTACTTGTTCTATTGTGTGCGTTAAGGGTAAAAGTGTATTTTATAGTGTGTTTCTTTAGTATGCATTAGTATGCATTTGTAGTTGGAAATGCGATGGTCACGATATGTTCCGACCTTAAGGTGATCAGAATGATTCATACTCTTCATGATCTTAACAACCGATGATCTATGGCTTAACAATAGGTGGTCCATGATCTCTATTTAAAGAGCATGGAGAGTCATTTCAATCGATGATCGATTATAAACTCTCTTGTAAAATCTCTGGGTAATCTTTTCTTTGCATTAATAAAATTTTGCTCAAAATTGGCGTTGGATGGGGCGTGGATGTTTGTTTCGATGAGGTTTTACTGCGATGAAAACGCTCGGTGTGTTGATCTTTGACAATGGTTATGTGAGTGGTTATTGAAGGTGTTCACCCTCTTTTGGAATACTGTGTTGTCGAACATGGTATCGAGCCTGTTTGAAGACAGCTCCTCGTAGAATCGAGATCGTGAAGTTGAGTTGTCTCATCTCCATTTTATGGAGATTTCCATACATTTTTGGGCTGATAGGATTGTTCCATTGCATCCGAGGCACTCATTTCATTAAGGAACACTTTTATTTTCACTAAAAAAGGTTTATGTTTGCTTGAATACGACCATTCTGATCGAGATCGAGGAGGTTTAAAGTTTGAATATGCATTTTTTAAAATTTCTGCAAAAGTTTTATTTTGATTTTATTTAGGTTTTATATTCATTTCTCGTTGCTACTCTTTTTAGATAGTATTCAATTTCCCCGTGCCACTGTGCAATCTAGGAAAATAGCAGAGATGGAAAAGGTGCATCTTCGAATGTAAGCTAACGAGATCTAACCCTTGTTGTCATCGGCGAATTTTTTTCTTGTGTGAAAAGAGTTTTTTAGCATGCTCTCCAGAATGCATCTTCCCAAACAATAACAACAACAACACCTTCAATCCTCATACGAACATTACAATATGTTTTTGCTAGACCATTTGGTTAAAACTGCCTTATTAAGTAAGAGGTCTTAGTTCAAGTCTCACGTTTGTGCACTTGAAAAAGTTCATGTAAAATTGTAAAGAGATGCATTTCACTTCAAGTATAAAGTGAATCACTATAAATAGCTTTATATTTTATTTTAGAGTTATTTATTTTGCATGCGGCTTTTACGTTATAAGGTAACTTCATTGTAAAAGTGATCCCCACTTCTCTTTATAAAAGTGGGTCACTTCATAAAGTTGTTTACACTATCACGTGGTTATTTGGTTCTTGTTTATGCCTTTTTTAAAAGCGCATAACTCTAACATTAATCCGTTTTGGAAGTACGTTTTAAACCGCATAAAATTTTGAGATCTTTCCGCCTTAGATCATATGGTTCAGTTTTAAATCCACATTATATGCATATTTAATATAAGCTCTGATAATGTCGCGCTTACGGCAACAACTACTTCAATGGAAATCCCATATGGAATATTTATTAATAAGTAAAGGCATGTCCCGGATTACCTTGGGAAAACAACACCCATTGATGATGATAATAAATCCAAATAGGATAATAGGAATGGCAAAGCACAAGGAATAATCATAATGTCCATCTCCTGATTTAAGGTACTACATTCAAGATATTGATGACCCAAAGAAGCTTGGAACAATTGAATGCGTGTTTGGTAAACTCAATATTATTGAGCACAACAGTTAGAAAATCCAAATCTTGACCTTGAGTCCAAGTGATTTTTCTTGCCTTGGAGACTATCTATCTAAGTTTAAAACACTTTCGAGAATTTTATGTGGAAGAATGTAAGTTAAAAATGTAGGAAGAGTGTTGCATCTATATATTCTTTCTAAGCTAGGTAGTGCATATTTTGTGTTTGTATCACCTTTTATGAAGGCTCTAGGGAAAGCTTATGAAAACCAGACTCTTAGTGTTTTGTGCTTCTTTGATTAGATGGAAGATAAACGTACAACTTGGAGTGATCAACAACTGGGTACCTCCAAAAATATACTTTCAATGAAAGATAAACCCAAGTATCCCAGAAGAACATCTCTACAACAAAAAAACAACATAAAGGGTCCCAAACCCCCTCGGACAACTTCAGCTCCTAATGGTGACAAAAGGAGAAAAATCTAAAAATATGTCTTTAATATACATTACAGCACATGATAAAGATGGTCATGATGAGTCTGAATGTTTTAAGAAAATGGAGACCTTAGAAGTAGCAATGAAGAAGCACAACATCACGGTATTGATTCTTCTTCTTCTTCTTCTTCTTCTCCATTTTTTTTTTTTTTTTTTTTGGTTTCTCCTTCAATACACCTTCTAATACTACTTCTTCTTTTGATAGTGGCTTATTGATTATAGGGCATCTTATCATATGGCTAAGGATAAGCCATATTTTTTTCTCTAAATGAATGTAACACCAAAGAAAATATTTGTTGGTGATGATGATAGATCTTTTAGTGTTGTAGGATGCAGAACGATTTGGAGTAGAAAATGGTCATTTCAATGATGTATTATGTGTTCCAAATATTTTTTGCTTCTATCGGTATATCAAATCACTCATTCGGTGAAATTAAGCAGTAGATTTTTCACCTCACCAAGTTGTCAAAGGATCTAAATGATCCTAAGCGTGTTCTTACTGAATTCTTTGATGATATTACTAGAGTTGTACAAATTTGACGCTTTGGGTCATCAACTTTTTTCATGTCGGTTTGTTTCCTCTATGGCGATGACTAGAGAAAACTTTGGCATGAATGGTTTGGTGTTCTAAACTATTGCTCATTGCAGCGACTATGTAATCAATAGATGGTGGCAGGTCTTCCTCCTGTTTCATCTTGAGAGATGTTGTTTGTGGTTTGTTCATAAATGAGAACATCATAGGGATAGTTTTGACAAAGCGTGCCTCTTGGCACACCTCGAACCCCTTCTGGCTAGTTCACAGCAGTTTGTATTGGTCCACTCTTCTCCTTCCTTTCTAGATAGAAACTATTCTTAAATTTCATTGATGATTTTCCGGGCATTGCTTGGGTTTACTTCTTAAAACTTAAGAAAAGGATTTTTGACAAGTTTTGGCCTACAAGGCCTTTGTAAGAAAAATATGGACATCAAATTCAAAAGTTAAGAACAGGTAATGGAGGTGAATATATGAACAATAATTTTACAAGTTACTTTTCGTAGGGCATCCAAATGCAACTTTTCTTCATTCCATATACACACAACAAAATGGTGTTCTTGAGAGAAAAAACCCATACATTAAAAGAAATGGCTTAGTGTATGATCCAATCTAAGGGATTAAGTCTAAAGTATTGGTAGGAAGCAATCAAGCGTGAAAATTACATGATCAATGTAATCCCACAAAGGCTCTTAAAAATATAACTCTTTGGAAGAAGCTTGGACTAAAATTAATAAATGTAAGTCACTTATGTGTATTTTGGTAGTATAGCATGGGCTCATTCACGATGAAAAATCAATTCTTGACCTAAAAAGTGAGAAGTGTATATTTGTTAGTTACATTAAAGGAATGTCAAAGGTTCTGAGAATTCTTCAATCTCATTCCTGTGAAATTATTATTAGAAGAGATGTTAAATTTGATGAAAAATCTCTTGGCACGAGAGCCTAGTCACGGCGGTGTGCCTTCTTAGTCCTGCAGGCATCTTCGACATTTGTTGCCTTCTTATGATGTCGGTTTCTTCTTGAATGGTAAATAAGGATGAAAATCCACCTCCGCTTGCTCACCCTCCTTCAGATGGATCCTTTGAACCTAAGCCAACACCAACTCCACCACTTCATAGATGGATGCATTTCAACATGAAAGAAACTGAGTGATCTTGTGGTGATCCTTGGTCCGTGTCCGGACGTTCCGCGGTTCGGCAAGCCTCTTCTCTTTGGCTCAAGTTTCAAAAACTAATGATCCAGAGACATTCCTGCGAGAAAGCAGGTCATCCAGTTGGGATACAACAATGAATGAAGTATCATTCTTTAATGGAAAACAATACTTGGGATCTTGTACCTCTTCAAAAGGAAGAAAACTTGTTAGATGAAAATGGATCTAAAGAACTAAGTATGCATCTGATGGAAGTGTTGTAAGACACAAAACTCAGAGTTAGTTGCCAAAAAAGGATTTTCTGCACCACTGGGATTGAAGAGTCGGCTATAATGAAACCCTTTGTAGAAAAAATGAATTCCATCCACCTTGTTTCTTGCCCTTGTTGCCTCATAAATGGGAGGTCCATCAAAAGGATATTAAATCTGCCTTCTTGAACAGATATTTGTAAGAATAAATCCACATGGAACAACCTCTGGCTATGTCGAGAATGAATCTAACCTTGTTTGTCACCTCGAGAAATCTCTTTATGGTCTCAAGAAGCAAAGCTCCCAGGAAGCTTGGTATGCCAAAATGGATAGCTTTCTTATTGCCTTTGGATTCTCTAGATGCCATTAGATCCTAATGTCTATACCAAAAAAGTAAGAAGCCATCTCATAATCCTTTTCATGTTGATGTGTATCATATTCTTGGTAAAGTGACTCAAAGCTTTTAAACCATGTAAAAACCAACCTAATAAATTTTTAAATGTGGACTTGGGATAATTTTACTATTTCCTTGGCCTCTGATTTTGCAAACCAATGAAGTTTTTCTTTCCCAGTCTAAGTATGCTTGTGACCTTCTTAGATGCTTTCACATGGATAGGGGTGTAAGCCAACCCTTCGCTAGGTCCTAGAAATTAAGATTTTGGCCACCTGTACTTCTCTAAAGTTGATGCCACCACATGTCGTTAGTTGGTTAGCCTCTTATACTTGATTCATGCAGTCCTGATCTTTCCTTTGTTGGTGGTCTTGTTTCCCAACATATACAAACACCCATGAAACCATTGGAAGCTGACTAAAGGATGCTTATTTGTTAATTGATGCAGTTTAGTTGAGATGCAGTATAGTTTAGAGACTCCTATATTGGATTGGTTTCACTATTCATTTGAATACGTGACCCCAATGATTAAGTCTGTAGGTTATGTTTTCAGCCAACCGGTTCATGGCTGTCACTTGGGCCTATAGAAACAACGGTGATTCACTCTTATTGAAGCATAGTATCGGCGTGATAAATGCAAGGCGAGGAAGCCTTGTGGCAAGCGGATCCTTCGGAGTTGGATTCAGCACCCGCATCGACCATCTTTGGTGTGACAATCAGAGTGCCGTCAAGCTTGCCAAGGCCAGTTCAACATCGGAGTAGAAATTAAACATCGAGCTACACATGCACTTCATCAGAAACTCATTCATGATCAAGTTATTGAAGTGCTCTTTTTCCCTCACAGAATATCAAGTTGCACACATTTTCACAAAGTCTCTTATAAACGTGAAGTTTTTCCAAATTGATCTATGTTGGGAGTTGGAAGTTGTCATTAAGGGGGATATGCTCTAATTCCTCATTCCTTCGTGTGTCACTATTATGCGTCCTTCAATCCTATCCAGAGTTGTTCTTAAGGGGTGTTAGGATATTTAGACACTTAGGAGTTAGTAAGATCTACTTGGTCTATTATGTTGTTAAGGTAAAGTGTGTTTTATAGTGTGTTTCTTTAGTATCACACATTTGTAGTTAGAAATCGGCGATCCGCGATATGTTCCCGACATAGAGTAGTCGGCCGGTTCATACTCTCTCGATCTTAATGGCTACATTGATCAGTGGCTTAACACGATTGACCCATGATCTCTATTTAAATAGCATGGAGGTCATTTTCCGATGATGATTGTGAAATCTCTTGTAAAAAATCTCTGTAATCTTTTTCTTTGCATTAATAGAATTTCTCAGAAGTGGTCGTTGGTGGGGCATGGATGTTTACCAAGTGAAAACATCGTTGTGTTGATCTTTGATCTTGTTATGTGAGTAGTTCTTGAAGGTGTTAGCCTCTATTGGAATACCTATGTTTTTGAACATTGTATCCATGACATAAACATGTAAATACATGATTGAGAACGCGGATGTAACAAGTTGAACATTGAAATCATAGAGCTGTGACATAATCGAGCAATATGGCGTTGATACTCTTCAAAGGATGTATGAGTTCTCACCTCCCATAATGTCGGTAAGCCTTTGGTGGTTGCAAATTTTAGCAAAATGGATGATGTTTATAACATTGTGAAGGCATGACGACTTTTAGTTAAGCCATTCCAAAGCAAAATGGATGATGTTTATAACATTGTGAAGGCATGACGACTTTTAGTTAAGCCATTCCAAACTACCACAAGTAAGGTACACTTAATAAAAGAATTGCAAATTGAACTTCAATCCTTATCAATTCTCTTGAACCTCTTGTGTGGTAGACGAGGCACTAGATACATATGGTTAAGATGGATTTTTATTATGCATGGGGTGCTCAAGCATGGGATGATATTTTATTAGGTAGACTTCATCTCTAATCTTCTTGCACAATGCATTCCAAAGGCTAAAACTCCCTTAGATAGTGGTGCACTTGAGTTTTACATGGCGTCTTATCTTATGTATTGTGTATGTGTGAGCTAAGAGTTCTATTGTTTGAAGCCCACCTAGTAGCCTTCCTTTGCACTTGTACATGATTATTTCCTCATAGATGTTTAGCTATTATTACGTCATTTAACCTTTTAATGTATTTTAAAAATGCAAGTTTGAAGGGTGGTCACCTGCACGATCCAAAACACATTTCCAAAAAGGTATAAATCATTTTCTTCTCTTGCATCATGAAATTTTCCTTCATTTCTTTGTATACTTAAATTCAAAATCCAAGGACAGATAATGGTGTAAACAACTATTATTCATTTAATAATTTTTTTTTTAGAGATTTTTTACTATAAGATGATGTGGCATATTATGTTCTCCCTTAACATTTTTGTTTTCGAATGTCCAATGTTCATAAACACCTATTCATAGGATTTGGTGATGTATAATGTTGGTTGGAGTTAGTGATTGATTCAATCAACATTGACAACAATATTGATAAGTCAGATGGTGTGAAAAATGTGAGTTCCACCTGCATACTTACCCTTCAAATTCCCAACTACATACTTATCATTCATATAAATATTATTAGAATGAGATCTTACAAGCACACTAGATCAATTCAATCCATCTACCATTAATAAATAAACTTGTAACTCACCCATGAGATCAAACCATAATAATAGGGTTAGAAGGAAGTTACCCTCTAGGCCCAGACATAGATTCATATGCACATTACACCCACTAAACTCCATTCTCAAATATAACAGAACCAATTGAGCTCTAGATAAACCTCCTCTCCTTGTATGTGATGGTCATTCTATGGAAATCACATAAAGTTTGATGAACAACATGATAATAGCTGTACTAAAAGGGTATTTTTTCATAATACACCTCATGAGAGCACCTCTTCTCTTGACATTATATAACTCATGATAGGATTAGTAGATCCTACCATATAGTATAGTGACATCAAAATTGTATAAATTAGTTGGAAACATGCAATTATTAGAGAGTAATGCACAACAGGTTCATATATATCCACGTCATCATGGTGATGTTATCTAGTCATCTTGTTGAGGCATCGACCAATCATAGGTTTCCACATATAATTGATGATGTCATCAATTTAGAGTTAAGGAAACAAGTGATACCTTCAGGAGATGACACATGACATTCTTGCACATATGGATTAAAAATACATGTCATTCTCTTTTTCATCAAAATATATCTAAGTGTTGACTTCTAGATTTGAAGTGAAGTTTAAATGGATTTCATATAAATTTTGTGCTAGTTGAGTTGATCATCCTTCACATATCATGTTTTAGGATTTGGCATGGTTTTCTCCATGGGATTGACACGTCTCTTAATTTAATTTAATAAAAATTTAAGTTTCAACATACATATGTATTCGATACTTTATGTCTTGTAGATTGCATGCCCTTTGGAATAGACCCACATTTATTTATGGAGGATTTAATAACACTTTAGTTCTAGAGATAACTAGGTGAATTTAAAATATTGAAACAAATAAAACATAGCTTGCATATGTCATTTCTAACAAACCATCTTGAAAATTGGTCTCATTCACTTAGTTTCCTTCCATAAACATATATCCTATACTCTACCATCTGGTATTTTCTTGCCTCTAGACCAAATAATCCTTGTTTTGTCAGCTCAACAAGAAAACAACCTTGAAGTTGAATGAGACTATTTTAGCACAGAATGAATTCCATATGGTTAATGATTGTATTTGAATCTCTCACTACAACCAACGATTGAGCACATAAACCTTTAGAAATTTTCAATCCTTTCCAAAGTGCATAAGCTTTTGCTTGGTTGTTGGAAAAAACACCAAGTCCCCATGAAAAAGAAGTTTCAATTGTTCCTCCAGGGTCCATGATGACACCGCCTCCCCTGCCCATCCTAGCCACCCCAGATTTTTTACCAAGTTACTCACATACCAATGGTGGTCCTTTTTTCCCTCCTTGCATTTCCCTATGATGTTCTTTGAAGTATGAAGAAGCAATTCCAAATTTTTGTGGGTTGATTTTGATGGAAAAATAATTGAAGAGGTATGGGCTTATGCAATGGTTATCAAGCATCCAAGGACTCCATCATTCCTCCTAAGATACATTCTCCATTGTTTCCACTCCACTTACTAAGCCACATGCTCCATTGGTTCCACTCCATTTACATGAACGCTATCGCAACCAAGGCATCCCCAAGTCAAATACATGCCTCCATGAAATAATCCAAGCTACCCTATGTTGTCTAGGGCTCAATTCCCTCCTCTAGAATGTCAATGCTTCTTTTCCAATGTAGGGCATCCTCCCAAGCAAGCAACCAATATAAATTTGGCCAACATAAATAATGTCCCAATTTATCTAATTATCTCCAACACTCCAAGGAGGAATGTAACGCAAGCATTCAACTAAGGTTAATAAACCACTAAGTAAACCACCTCCAATGTGCAAATCCATCTCAAACCATCCAAGGGATAATCATACACCATGTACCCCAACTCTCATGAAGCACCCCCAAACATGGTGTAAACACTTTCAAAGTAACCTTGAAAGCTAACACAACCCCTATGAATTTGTTGAACTTGTTAGATAGTTTTCTAAATTGATAATGAGAATGCCTATAACACAACCCCTATGAATTTGTTGAACTTGTTAGATAGTTTTCTAAATTGATAATGAGAATGCCTATTTCCTAATTTTTCTTTGATGGAACATCCATAGCTACTTTTACCTATGGAAAATAATCAATTTAGTGGATGGTCCTTATAGAATCAATACACATGGTATTATGATATACATTTATCATGAACTTTGATTCAAACTTACTAGTTCCCTTTATTTTTATTAAGACATGGTTGTTATTTTTCAAGGTGCCCAGTGTTAACGAGATTTTCCTATGCTTCTACCAAAATTATAGAACCTAAACTTAGCAACATTACAAAGATTCCTATCAAACCTAGTGGATATTCATGTTGACCTTCTTATAGAGTTAGTTGAATTTCATGGAATCCTATAGAATTTGATCCCAATGATGTCAATCCCAATAACATTTTTTATTCATGGTGTTTTCCCCCTTGTTTCTATTTGCATTGGGATTTTGGCGACCATGACATGTTTGTATTGAAAAAAAATCACTTTATTCTACATTGAACCTATATTACTATTTTGAAGAAATACCATAATTGTTTTGAATTATGTCAAAATTGTAGTTGAGTCATTCATATTTATAGTTAATCCTTTTGTTTATATATTTTCATTGGTATCAAATCCTATG
>SNQJ01S0050281.1:50504-61995 GCA_010110895.2 Picea sitchensis
TGTTACCTCGACCAATCAACACTAAAACTATTATCATATTATTATCAAAATTTACCAAAATAAAACCAACATTCAAACACACATCATAAAATAAATGATACCATGCATAAAAGTAAATGTTGTAATAATGGAAGTAAATAAGAAGATAATATATTTCTAACTACCAGTTACTCCTCCCACATGATACAAATTTATACCCAAGTACAAGTGTGTACCATAACTCATTGATTGACCAATTAAGTATGTGAGTTGCACCAACTAGTTGTCACATTGAACTAGCCAACCCAACAAGCTTCTCAAGGTGACATTGACATAAGTTGACAAGTTGGCCACCTAATAATCCAATCTATGTATAAAGGTATCATTCCCCTTTCCAAAGGTGGGTAAAATGTTTTATAAATGACACAATTCTATTTTTTTTTGTTTCAATTGGCATTTGTAAGATTGAAATCATCACCTTTTTTAGTTGTGTACATGTTTTGTGCCATGCACATGACAAGTCTAGAAAAATTGTTTAGATGGGTGGCATTTTTCCTCAAGACTAGTCAAAAATAGTCATAAGGAAAATTACCATTCACCAACTAACCTACATCAATTTCAAGTAGAAAGATGCCTTTGAATAGCCCCACATAAACCTTATTACATACCAAATAACTGAAGGTTGCATTGGCTAACACATACAAGGTTAGATATAATACAAATAATTTCCTAATATAATATAAAAGAGAAACTTCCTCAAATTTAAATCTATTAATAGAGAGGCAAGTAGAGTTCCTACAAATAGGATCTCCATAACGCTAATGAAGGCGGAGCCAGACCTCAATGCTTTTAACATTACAATGATGAATGGCCACTAACCTGTATCATAGTACTTCTCAAAATAAATCTTATTGATGAGACAACCTAGGCTTGAAGCACAATCCCACTCCCACACAATTATATTATGTTATCCAAAATATAAATTTTCCATGAAAGAAGCTTGTTTGAAGCTTGTTTGTTATTGCCTAATAACCTTATGAAGAATGTGCTTGAGATGAAGGACCAATGATTTGGCCAAAATCTTGTAGGTAATATTGAGAGGTGTGATTGGCTTCTAGCTTGTAATCAAATTAGTCCTCACCTCCCTCCCCGAGAATAAACTTGATGAAGTCCTGTTCAATGGCCACACCTAGAGATTACTTCATGATGGATTATATATATATATAGTGGGTTAGCCTTGATAAAATCCAAAGTGGCCTTGTAAAACTCACATGGGAATCCATATAACTTGGGTGCACAATGTTGATGCTAACTCAACCAAGGAACATTGGCATGCACAACAACCCTTGGAATGCACAACAACATCCCTAGGATTATTGTGAATGCCAATTTGGCATGCACAAAAACAAACCTAGGCCTATTGTGTATGCATAGTATCCCTAGGCCTATTGTTCATGCCAATTTGGCATGCACAACATGCCAAGGGCTTGGCATGCCAATTTGGCACACATAATTAACAACTTTAGCACCAAAGAAGTTTTCATCAGACAAATAAGCATTATGACTCTCAATTATGATTCTCGTGCTAAACATAATGTACCTTCAAATGATTAATCATAATCTACTATTAAAAAATCACCATAAAACAAAATTTCAAAGTCTGTTAAACAATCTTTAAGAGCAGTTTCATTTGGCTTCAGAATGAGAGACTCATTTTTCAAACCAAGAAGCTATCCATTATGGGTTACATTTTTCTATCCATGATCAGGATTTTATGAGCAGAATGAAATGAATACAGATGATTAAAATATTCTTAATAGATAATAATAGAGATACAGTAAAACTGGTTTTCTATTCAATAAGGAAATAAGATGAAACTGTAAAATGCAGCGGAAAACAAGCTTGTTGGAATGGTGGAGGCTTATCTCTGAGAAGAGATGTGACGGTTGCGCTCATTCGCAAGAAGATGATTCCAATGAGGCTTTGAAGGCATTTATACAATAAACAGGAATGTAAAAAACCCTAGACATCCAAAAACCTAACCCTAGGAGATGAAGCACCAAAAGTCATGTGGAGAGCCCTGTTTGGGTAAGTTAGTACATCAACTTCCCGGGGTCATAACTTTTGCATACGATCTTTGTTTTAGGTGCACGATAGCCCGTTGGAAAGGTATCGTCGAGGAGATTAATTTTGGGGGCTCAATCAGAGCCTTTGTTTATCATTGAGAATATCAATCCCGAAAAACCTTCATTTAGGCCCTCAAAATGGCCCCAAAAGTTAAAAACTGCTAAAAATAGTAAATTACCAAAATTGCTAGAAAAATGTTTTGAGCCAGTTGGAAAAGGTGGTTGGCCACCGATATCCACCTATAATATTTCCAACTAATTTAATTTATATATAAACAACCAAAGGGACTTTACTGATATCTATCATCAATGCAATGAAAGGGAGAAGAATCTAATGTGTGATTTCTAGCTTCACAACTATGCCATTCTTCACCCTTACAAGTGGTCTACCTATCCTTATGTGGGAGATGTCCAACTAAATTTTTCTAGTCATGGGTTCAAAATGAGAAAACTAGAGTTACACGTGAGCTACAAAGGCCCAAAAATACAAGGATGAAGAACTTAGAAATATTATATGGGTCAAGGTTGGAATAACTAAGCCTAAAGAAATATTGAGGAACCATGTATATTTAAGGTCAGATGCAGAGTTGATCCCATTCCTATATGAAAAGAAAAAAAGAGAAATGGTTTAGTATCAATATGTGATTAAGATATCCAAGGAAAATATCTTATAATTTTTCCAAAATAGGTGGGAATATCTTACACCTTCTCTCAAAAATGAAAAGAAACATTTATTGGGTATGTTGAACGCTGCCCTATTTAAATCATACTTTTATATAGAAATACTAAGAAAGATGAAGTTCAAATGGATTGGATTAATATTTAAGTATCCTCTCAACCTTCATCCCATTCCCTCATGGTAATCCATAGGATCATTAGAAATGGAGGGAGAGAAGAAGATATGGAACAATATAGAGTAGGAGATAAGGTATCACAGTAGGGATTTTGTCACTCAAATAGTAGCATATGACTTCAGAAAATCATGTAAATAACATGTATATCATGAAGGTTGAGTAGGGAAAACATCATTTTTTGGGAATTATCTTTCTATTTCATAGGGGCATGCAACCCTCTAGTTGGGGGTTGATGATGAGAGTGAAATTTGTCACTTTTATGGCTCATATTGTGCTTTAATTTTGACACATTTTTCCTTCTAGACTCAAGGCCTTCCTCAAAACATTACTACTTTTAATGAAAAACTTAGATACTTTGATTCATGCTTGTCTAATCAAATATAATTTACTTAATATCAAGGAGGATGTAGTATATTCTTAATATTAAGTGTTTTTAATGACTATTATGTGATTTTCATTCTAGAGCTAATGTGGTTTACAAGTAGGAACCTTAGTAAGAGAGACATCAAATTCTGGAGAAAATTGCGATGAGATTTTGTATCTCTCTACTCTAGAGGATTTATTTCAAATTTATTCCTCTTCTGGTTTAATATGAAGAGTGGATTGAATCTATTCTATATACAACATGAATTTTCCTTCCATTTATTTTATATTGGTAGGCCAAGGCTTTAGTGACAATTTGTCAAGAATTGACTTATTCTTTACTGTGAAATCGTCAACATTTTTCCTATCAATGTACTCTTTAATTGGAAGAATATTATTAAAATGTCACCCTTAGTGACTATTATCCTTCAAAATGAAATCAAGCTCTATTCCATTATAACAAACTTGATTCCTTTTAGGAAGTTTCCATTTGTAAGGAATGCATTATGTAGTTTGAATATGGATCTACAACTTATTGCAATATAAGAAATTTTTGAGAGAAGTCTTACTCCTTTTAACTTTACACATTTGAACAGTCTGTGTGGAGTGGATTGATAAACCAAGGCCATGTTATGATTTAATTGGATAGTGTAGTATATTTTCTAATCCATAAGAGAAGGTGGAGGTTTGGCCAAGTGCTTCCCATGGAATTGGATTTTTTTAATACATTCATTACCAAGTTTGCCACTACAAATATGTTGCAGTGGTATTCCATCATGTTGAATCTATAGGTAGGAGTAATATATCACAAATCAATGATTCTCAAATAAGAGAATATTTTACTTACTATGTCTTTTCTCAACTCGATGCAACCTTCAGGTGTTGACTTTATCTTTCATTTGACCAAATCAAAAAGTCCATTCACAGACAAAGGTAGGAATTGATCTACTACAATGCAAACAACCAAAAGGAATATGAAAACCAATAAAAAGGTCCAAGTAGAGAAGTCCCAAATATGGAGTATGTTAAACTAAAAAAACAAGCATGACCCACAATGCCTTGAGAAGAATTGTCTCAAGAAACGGAATTTCCCCACAATGCCTTGGTCTTCTGTCCACTCAAAACATGTTTAAGTCTTCAACTTTTAAAACAAAATTGTTTTTGTAGTGGTCCTACATTTTTTCAGAAACAAAGTGATGATGCTTGGTTTGAATAAAAATTAGGGAATCACTGAAGTAAATTTCATAATATGGAGTAGGTTGAACTCAGAAAACATGCATTCCCCACAACGCCTTGAGCAAAATGTACCCATATTAGAGAAAATTAGCCTTTGACCTCGCCAAAAGGAAGGAAAGCATTAACGTGAAATGAAATCCCAATATAAGGATATGCCACAATAGAAAAATAGTATGTTGACATCGCATGGATAACAACACGAAGCCAAAGATCATACACAACGATAAAATCCAAGAATTAAGAAAAAAAGATCATACATCCCAACAAAATCTTGTCCGGAAAAGAAATCAAAAGGGTCAACTGCTCACCTACAAGTTCTCCAAATTTGTGAGCTTGCTCATATTGTTTTTGAAGACTAAGTGTTGAATGTTTGTCACATGCCTCCACTAAACAACAAGCTAGGTTCGAAGTTCAAATTTCCAGAATGTTTGTCGCCTTCGACTGTCGTTGGCCTCATAATGAACTAGGGTTTTTACTTCGACTTCATTCATTTTGTTTTCTACCTCACACCTTCCTCATTGAATACTCCTATGATGTGCCTGCCTCATTGAATGTCTAATACTCCTATGATGTGCCTGCCTCATTGAATGTCTATGTATTCTATCCACGCCCTCTCTACCCCCAAATTCATCTCCGCCTAAAAACAAATACCCATATTCCTCTATAGTATTAAAAAAACCCCTTCACCCCTTAATATGTGTCAATATAGTACCTAACCATTTCATTGATTTTACCACCACCAATATGAATGAACATGATATCATATTGGTTTCCGGGTGAAGCCCCCATGTCATCAATATTGGAGATTTTTTGCGGGAGGGAGGATGGATGGTTAAGGATAAACTATTTTTTTTTTATGATGATTATGTAGATGACACATTTTATTGGACTTTATATTAGATTATATGTCAATTAACCAATCAACCATTATGTTAGTAGGAGGCACCACTCCCTTGTGGGAGCTCCTATTTTCATAAGGACCAAAGTGTTTAGAGCTTTATATGTTGTTGTGGGCCACATCTCTCAACATATGTGGAATTATTATTTTCTATAAAAAGGTATTTGTGTTGTAGAAACAATTCCAATATATGTAGAAAAAATTTCTGAGATGCCTAGATTTTAATCATATCTAATTTAGTTATGGACATTTTTTAAGAACACATGTGAAAGGGATAATGTGTATTAGTACCAATGATTTTTTTTTTTTGACATAAAAGGAGAGAAAGGCCAACTAAAAATATTATTCACAATATAATCAATTAACAATTATGTTAATAGAAGACACCACTCCCTTATACTTACTCCAATTAATAATAAATATAAAAACTAAAATTATATAACTTTGCAAAAATCTAAAAGAATGAATTTACTTTTTATTAAAAAAGTGAGAGGAGTATTCAGTTTCTTAATACAATACAACCAAGGAGAGATTCTTCTCCTGTGCATTATAAGTATTGTTGTTCTAAATATTATTGTTATGAAACGATCGAGTTTACTTTGGGTAAAAGGAGAGGGAGTTTTTGTCTTCTTACAACGAAGGAGATATTTTCCAAACGTGAGAGTTATTATTATTATGAATACAATTAAGGGAAAGAGTAACAATGAATAATTTTTTTTTAAATAATTATAATTATAAATTTATAATAATTTAGTTACATCATCATTTTTAATTTAATTAAAAATTATATTTGATATTTTCCAAACGTGAGAGTTATTATTATTATGAATACAGTTAAGGGAAAGAGTAACAATGAATAATTTTTTTTAGATAATTATAATTATAAATTTATAATAATTTAGTTACATCATCATTTTTAATTTAATTAAAAATTATATTTTTTTAAATTAATAATATTTTTATAAACTTTCAAATTAATTAACCATGAGGGGTGGTGAGAGTTGGGGATTCTTTTTTATCTAGAGAAATAATGGAATTGTCATATGCTTTGGGATTAGGAGTTCGTTTAAATTATCAAATAAAACCATACTTATTATTCCATGGATTAAGATTAGCAACATAAAGTAGTATTTCTAGTTTAATAGTATTTGGAAACTCCACGACAATCATCAAGGCTATGATAAAAAAAACGTCGAACAAATCATAGGATCGACTCTATTCTACAATAAGACTGCATAGCAGCAATACCTTCCGCCATTGCAAGATAGTTTAGCAAAGCCTCAATTTTGCAGTATTGGTTTGACAGTTGAGCAAAGCCTCAATTTTGTAGTATTGGTTTGATCATTGTAGGTTGGATTTTGCAGTGTTGATTTTACTATTGTAGGCTTAGAATTGAGGCAATGGTAGGCTCTGAATTGCAAAAACCAATAACAACATCGATGGATGAAGTGTCAACGATCTTCAAAAATCACGTTCATTATTGATTTGTGTAGGTTATGATGCACTTATGTATTAATTAGCCTGTTATGTAGCAGCTGGCACTTTTACAAGTCAATTATTACCTCTATATATATATAAAATATTGTCTAACTAGTGGCAACTGCGTTGCCATATATAACAAGCTTGAATTTTCAATCCCGTGTTAATTGCATATAAGAAGCTACAGAGTAATGATTACACCGTCGTCGGCTTCAGAATAAGGGATGAAATCGTTTAACCAATGATATGATAGAGAAATGCAATTTAATATTTCATAAAAATAAAATAAAAACTCAACTAATGTCAAACTTTCGAGAAAAAGGGAAATTTATGGTCAACTCTTAGAAATAGCCCGTCAAAGGAGCAAACTCATTGCTATATACCTTTCCTACGGCAGGTATAATAAGCAAGTTGATGTTATGGAAAATAAATCAATTAATCTCAAAATTCTTCGTAATAATAATAATCAAGTCGATGTTATGGAAAATAAGGCAATTAAGCTCAAAATTGGGATTTTGTGGGTAAATGGTCATCAATCTACCCACCATACTCGACCCATGTTCTTATGACAAGTAGACGATGTATTAATTAAGAAGTGTCACTAGCACGTAAGGTATAAATTTGACGGCACTCCTACTTGTCAAGTAATTTTTTTATGATGAGTTTATTCTTAAAACTGCCCATTCTGTGACGTTTTATTTTTATTTTTCTCGTCACTTAAATATTATGTGACATATGTGTTTTTGTTCAATTTTATTGTAAATACAAAAAGCATCCCAAGCACAACATAAATTATTATGAAATTGCACTTAACATAACATCATCAAACCATTGATTAGTGATAAAATATGCTAGAGCAATCTCGCTAAGGAAACCCTAGTGATTCCCCAACGATACCCTGCATGCACTGACCGGTTTGCCGACGCAACGGTTGCGCGATTCGCATTGGTTCGACCAAACTCCACACAGTTGAAGGATCAGGATGAGTTCAGAGGGGGGGGAACCCCCCTCGTATAGGAACGTAGCAGTGAACGATAGAGCTGGAACGAGGGCCAAAAGGCCCTCCTTTGAGCCGTCGCGACACCCAAGAGAAAAAATCCTGACCAAAGAGAAGGGATTCAACAAAGCAATGGTTGTGGAGACAAGCATGTCTCATCAAAAGGCATCTTGAGGATGGGAACCAGGTAAATGCATTCCCCAATCAAAAAAACCTCCAAGATATCTCATAAGCTCAACTAGGGTAGGAGAACACACTCATTTTATGAGAGAGCACGCCCTAATAGGCAATTTTCTAGGTCATTGACCTTCAAAACGATATCTATTGAGATGGATCAAAGATTGGTGGAACCCTAAGGGAGACTACGAAGTTAATCTTAGCTCCAAATGGTTCTTCATGATTATCCTTTACAACCTAGAAGACAAGGAAAAAATCTTTGACAACGGGCCATACTTCTACAACTCGGCAAGGATTTTCCTTCGGTTCTGGACAGATCGTTTCAGCCCAGAAAAGGAAGACTTTACAATGGCCCCAGTATGGATCAGTCTCTATTCCTTGCCGCATGAATTATGGCCGGAGGAGATACTAATGGGTATAGGAAATACTATGGGACGATATGTTAAATATTCGGACGCCAAAAAGAAAATAAATACACCTCCCATGCCAGGATCTGTGTCTACATGGACATCTCAAAGCTCTACCRGGCTCAGTAACCCTGGAGTATCAGGATGAAKACTAGAACCAAACAATAGATTATGAGCATATTCCATTCCGCTGCGGGAAATGTCACGAGCACGACCACCTCTTCCRGGACTGCCCCTTGAATGCCCAGATCCCCAAAGMTGGAGAGGGTAAGAAAAAATATGGCTTCACCTCAATCAGAGGTCAGAAAYAGAATTCGCCTTTGAAGCARAATCAAGACAACACTCCAAAAATAACCACCAAAAACTCTTACGACATTCTTAACTAGCTATCAGGAGAAGAAGAGGTTCAATATCCGCACAAAATAAATATCCAGGAGAAAGAAAAAAGTAAAGCCTCGCACCAATATGACAAAGACAAAGAATATCATATAGGGGACAAGCCAGATGAAAATGGAGATACTCTCATGCATTTAGATGAGCAAGATCTAGCGGACATTGACCTTGAAAAACTGGAGGAAGAACTCAATCGTAAGGATCTGCACACAATTCCTGTGGAACAACTCAAAAAGGTTCAAGAGGTGTTCATAGACACCACTGGCTCCACATCGTGACTAGGTATATCCTTAGAACCAACCAATAAATCAAAATGCACCCCTTGGGAAAATAAAAGATGGGGATGCAAATCCGCCCAACAACTTATCAAGGAAGTAGGGAACTTTATGCTCAACTCGGGCTAGGTTCAACGGCTCTTGGAGGGATACCTCCATCCACCTCCCAACTCATCATGATGAAGATCATAACTTGAAACATTAGAGGACTCAATGGAATATCCAAGCAGATGACTCTTTGAGACTGCATATGTGTTGAGAATTTGGATATTCTCCTTTTGCAGGAGACAAAATGTGTTGGAGAAGAAGCAGAGCTCATCTTTTGACGCTACTGGAGAGCATGTGACTCCCTCCACACCGAATCCAACAGGGCGGGAGGTGGATTGGCAATATCATGGAAACCCGCAACAGTCATCATAGACAAGCCCTTATCCACTGTAGTTGCGATCGTGGCTCACTTCAAAGTCATAAGATCTACCAAAGAAGGTGAGATCACAAATGCCTATGGACCTCAGAGTGCACAGGACAAAGAGAACTTCCTGAAACGAATAAATACTATCAAATCATTGTTGAGCTCACCTAACTGGATGCTAGGAGGTGAATTCAACATGATCCTATTGTTGGAGGAGAAAATTGGGGGCACCAAACGGCTTGAACAAGACAATGGCAAGTTTCGAGCCCTTATAGATCAACTAAATTTAGTAGACTTAGAGACCAAGAATGGTATCTTCACCTGGTCCAACCACAGATATGGAGACCAACAGGTCACTTGACTACTAGATTGCTTCCTCATTTCAGAAGCTTTGTTTGTGGAATATCCTGCCATTGAGGCCAATATTCTATCGAAAGAAGTCTTGGACCACTGGCCTGTCTCACTCTGTCTAGATGCAGGATCGACGCCCAAACTCAAACCATTTAGTTTTGATAAATTTTGGCTATCCCATACAGACTTCCATTAGCTCTCAACTTCTTGGTGGAAGCAAGAAGAAATAGAACATGGTACCTGCATGTACAAATTCCAGCAGCGGCTCAAAAATTTCAAGACACATCTAAAGCACTGGAATAAAACTGCCTTTGGGAACATCCTTAAAATAATTCAAGAAATTGAGAAGAGACTGGAAACCTTACAAAATAMATTCATATCAGGAATCAGAATTATAGACTTAATGGAGGAAGAAGAGGAGCTTAAGACGAAATTGGAAGAAAGAAAGAAGCAGGAGGAAATACTATGGCGTAAGAAATCTAGGGTACAATGGTTCAAAGAGGGTGAGAAGAACACTGAATTCTTTCACCGATCAATGGTGCATCGTAGATACATCAATAGAATAACTCAGTTGGAGGATGCTCATGGTAACCCCATCAGGGAGCATAACAAAATTGTTGAGGAACTAACCAATTACTACAAAGACCTCCTAACAGAAACCATTGAGGACAGAATGCCATCAATCGACAAAATCACTAGGCACATACCCTCCCTAATAACTCTGGAACAAAATGAATCCCTAATGAGGCCCATCACTCAAGAGGAAGTCGATCAAGCTGTCAAGGAAATGCCCCCAAGAAAAACACTCGGTCCAGATGGCTTCACTTCGAACTTATTCCATTATTGTTGGGAAATGATCATAGAATAAGTTTGGCAAGTGGTGGAGGAATCTATAACCTCAGGTCAAGTCCTCTCATCCTTTAATGCTACATTATTCACGCTCGTCCCAAAGGAAGAGAGGGTCACGCACCCAAACTAGTACAGACCGATTTCTCTATGTAATGTCATCTACAAAATCATCACAAAGGTCATAGCCACATGACTCAAACCAATCCTACCTTTTTTCATCTCCAAAGAGAAAGAAAGCTATGTGGAAGGCAGGAAAAGCATGGACAATGTCATCCTTTCACACGAGGTTATCCACTCGCTGAAAACAACAAAGACCCCAGTTATGCTCATCAAACTTGACCTCTCTAAATATTTTGATAGAATCAGATAGCATTACATGTGCTCCCTCCTAGAAGATTTTGGTTTCGAAAACCTCTGGGTAGACTGGATCATGAGGCTCACTTCTTTAGCCTTCTTCTCCATCCTAGTCAATGGCGTTCCTACCCAGCCATTCTCTCCCACTAGAGGAATCCTTCAAGGACACCCCCTCTCCCCTTTCCTCTTGTTCTAATAGCGAAAGGACTAGGCTGCTACCTTAAAGCCTCTATTTTGGATGGCTCCCTTAAAGGCCTTCCTTTGCACAACATTCAACCAACCCCCTCACACAACCAGTTTGTCGATAACACACTCCTGTTGAACACTCTAAAATCTCGAGA
>SNQJ01S0050282.1:20494-31721 GCA_010110895.2 Picea sitchensis
TGATAATATGTGAAATAAGTGATATAGTCCTACATTCAACTTCCCTGGTTTCACAACGACCTCAAATTCATATTCCTGAAACAACAACAACCATCTACATATTCTCTCCCCCGAACACTAGCTTGTTCACTAAGTATATTAGTGCAGAATGGTCTGTATACATCTTAAGATGTGATCCCAACAAATAATTTATAATTTTTTTTATTGCATATACCATGTCCATCCCTTCCCATTCTATAGTAGTGTAATTATTTTCTGTTGTTGACAGTTTCCTTCCTGCGAATTCAATTGGGTGGTCTATATCTCCTTCCCCTAGATGCAATAATACGATGCCTAATGTTATGGAAGATGCGTCCACATGAACATGAAACTCCTTTCCCCAATATGGAAATATCATAATTGGCACGGTCACTAATTTCTTCTTCAACGTCTCCAAGCCTTTATAACAGTCCTCATTCCATTGGAATTTAACTTCTTTCTTCAACAACTTGTCCATAGGTACTGTAATCTGTGCATAACTCTTAATGAAATTCTTGTAACATCCTGTATGACCCAGAGTTTCTCTCAACTTTATGACTGATGTAGGTGGTTATAAGTCCAAAATCACTGCAATCTTGGCAGGATCCACTAATAATCCCTGCTTGCATACCACATGGCCCAACAAAATTCCAAAGGGCACGCAGAAAATACGTTTCTTCAAATTCAGTGAAATATGACATTGTCTACACCTATCTAACATTAGACTGAGTACTTCTATGTGATCCTTTAATAGACTAAACAAATCCTTTAATAGACTAAACAAATTCCAATTGTCTAAGTACACTTCAAGGAACTTATGAATAAATTCCTTAAAATATGCAACAACTACTCTTGAAAAATGGTAGGTACATTCTTCAGCCCAAAAGGCATCACTATGTACTGATAACTTCCCCACTCTGTCACAAAGGTAGTCTTATGTATGTCTTCCTACACAATTTTTATTTGGTGATATCCTGACAATCCATCTGTGAAATAATAGTCTTCCTGCCCCCCTACATTCTATAACACTTCATCTGTGAAAGGTGTTGGAAATGGAACATGCAGACATGCATCATCTAGCTTCCCCAGGTCTACATAAATCTTGATCCCCCCTATTTTCTTATCTTCTACAACCATTGAACTTATCCATTCTGACTCCACTACAGGTTCAATGATTCATGATTCCAAAATTTGGTCTATCTTTCCTTTCCCCTCTCTTTATAGTTTGGATTTAACATGTAGGGTCTATGTCTCACTGAATTAGCATCTAGTTTCAAAGGAATAGTCATTTCTCCTAGCTCACCATCTATCCCCTTCATCTCTGAGAATGTTTTTGGGAATAGATTCTTATACTTGCAGAGTAAATATACATTTTTCCCATAGTTTCATCATTCTAGGAGTCTCCTATCTGCACAAATTTTGGATTTTGATTTGTCCCAATATTTGACTTCCATGTCTTTAGTGGTTGTGGATATGAAACATGTTCAAGCTATGGTCCTTCTACTATGCATTCCCCCTCAATTTTAGGTACTTGTATGTTCCTTGAATCTTCCTCATCATGTTCTTCTTTAGCAACATTATAACATTCCAGTAATTCATGAACACTCATAGAATATCTATGTGCACTACACATAGGTACTACCTCCATTGGCCCTTCTTCTGAAAAAATATTTTTCCTAATGACCTGCAACGTCGCATATAGTAATGGATATTCATTTTCTAAAGTAAATGTTACCTTAAACATTTGAGTTAGATCATCCCATTTTGTTGTTTCTCTGTACATTTCCAGTTCTAAGTACCAATTCTTAGGGATAGTATCCAGTGTATGTATAAACATGTGCATCCACTCCTCCTTTGGTTTTGAACTCCATTCATTTCTGCACTGTGCAATATGATCTGTTGGATGACTTAAACCTTTGTACTTCTATGCTATACACTCAACCTGCGTACCAAATCTAACTTGTATTAATCCTCTACACTACCTCTAGTTTTCTATTCATTCTCTGTATGCAGCCACCATATGGATGGAGTAGATTTCAAGGCCACATATAATGCCAATAGTCTCTGTTGTTCGAGTATCTGCAACTCAAATGCGTTTGAAAAAGAGATGATATCATTCAATCCACCATATTTGGGCGGGTCGAATAGCTTCATTCCAATCCAATGCAATGATCGAGTAATGTGAGCACATTGTCTAGTTGATACTTCATGCATCCTTTTCTGTCAATGTTCCAAACTTTCCTATGAGTCTGACGCACATGAGCTAATGCTTCTCCAACTTATTACACCATCTCCGGTAGGGTTAAGATAGTCATCCATTCATGCAGTCATATTGTACAAGTTGTTAATTTCCTTCCCTCTAGCTGGTTCGATATACCTCTTTCCTTCTGTCGGATCCAATGGTGCAGTAACCTTCAAGTCTCCTACCTCAAATATTATTTCCCTCCTCTTCATATTAATAATTAGTTTATTGTTGAAGGCCCATTCTAACCCCATTAGTGTTGTATATGGTTGACTATCATCCATAATCTTGATGACTTTGAAATCTGCTACACTGTGAACCCCATCGATAGTCATATGTACCCCTATCAATTGAACAACTGGAACTATCTTGTGTTGGTTCTCCAATATTAAATGGACTGGAGACCACACTAACTTGGGTTTTCCCATCATTTACAATGTTTTCTTTGGTAACACGTTTACATCGAAACTCAAGTGTAAAATGACATTGTACAAATCAATGATCATATTCCTCAATCTGTGCACTTAATATGAACTCTCTTTTGGTCCTCTTTTTGCACAGTATCTGATTCACTACCCTCTATGTGGAATAAATTTCTCATTCTTGTGTACAATGATCAATAATTTCACATAATTCATTCAACCCAATTTCATATTTCATCAATTCTAAGCAACTTCTCAGAAACTCTCTTAGAGTACTTACCTTCTCAATAGTATTTTCTGGTATAGTACGATCACATGTAGGAGGTGTTATCACTCTGTAAATATGTTCGGCTGATAAACAAACAATGAAGGTAATTGTTTCAACCAACTTTGAGGCTCGAAACTAGCCTTTCAGACCTAGAGAGGGCTCTCTCGAGAGACATGGTCTCAACACGAGATATGGATTTAAAGATGTGTCTAGATTTAACACCTTTGAAATAATGGGTTCTAGTTATATTGGGACAAGAGAGGAAGACTTTGAGCTATGGATTCAATTCGAGAAAACAACAGAAACAAATGACTCGGTGACTGAACTTGAGAGGATAAAGGCTAAGCGGGCAACAATCTTCAGTGCAAAATCGTTGTGAGTGGCGAGGATAAAACATAGGAAGTAACTCGGAGCACCGCTGCGGATGAATTCAGAGTTAACTTTTAGAAGAAATATGGTTTTTCTAAATGGCGTGAACAAGGGGCGTTGTGTAGTGAATCCACAGGTTCAAAAATTCATTATGATTTAGATAGAAAGATATGAATAAAGACAACAGGAAGCATGTACGCAAAGAAGGGAAAACAATACATCCAACTGTTGCAATTAGAATCTTTTCATCAAAGATACAGGACCTTTGCATTAAGTTTCGGTCAAACTCAAATTACATATAATAGGTGTTTTCTATAATAAATTTTCCAACCAACCTGGATTACATCGAAAAGATAAAATATATAAGCCAAGGGCGCCGCTTGGGCTACCCTTCTCTTCTGAATACTATATCTAAAAACTAGGAAACTGACTGTTCTGCGTTACAAAACTCCTCGCATGACGCTTTTCCAAAAATAGACAACAAATACATCTTCCTACATCATGATTGTTTGTAATTCACCATGGGTATTTAGTTATCGATCAAGTCTCGTCATGCAAGAGTGTTGTGTCAATTCTTTCCTTCAATTAGGTATCTAAACGGACAAGTGTTTTTCAAAATACTGCTCTCTGCTGTAACGGTTTTGATTTTCTATCACGCGCTCATTTGTTGGAGTGAATGTGCGAGACAAGTAGCTGCAGACAATGATGACCGTTATCAAAATTTCAAAATGTCTTAGGGCGATGTATCCTTCAAAACTGTAAATATTTTCTTTCTGTTTGCGGATACAGGAACGAACTCAGCTAATCTTGTTTCTTCTGCTCGTTGGTAGGAACTGCGCAGGCTATCTCTTCGGTCGCTTCACATTCTCTGGAGTGTTTTGCATACCTTTCTTCCGACAGCTATTGTGATTCGCGTATCTGTATGATCGTATCATGCGCCTCTGAGATGTTGTTTGAGAGATGTCACGTTCCCTCCATGAACTTGTGTTGCTGACGTTTCCATGGTCTTTGTCACTAGTTGTTGTCTCAACTCCCTGTTTTCCTGGTACAGTTCGGTGATGGCTAGCTTCGCTTGCTTCAGCTACTGAGATGTTTCTTGATCATTTGTACCCATGACATCCATCCTCCTCATTCTTCTCCCACTTTCTTGGTTGGTACCTTCTAAAGGATCCAAGTGGACAACGCGCATAAGCAATTTTTCAGCGAACGGTCGTGCGCACGGCTCACCTGAGATTCGGGTTTCCCTAGCTTCCTTATTATTCCTTGGTATGCCCCTTCTCTCAGGTATCTATGGTTGGCGAGACATGATGTCTATTGTCCTTCCTTTCTGGACATTTCCTTCCATTCCAGGTTTCACATGGTGTGATGTTGTCGTTCCTGCGGGTAAAGGGAAAATCCCCTTTTTATCCTTGGAGATGCATGTTGTGAGTGAGAAAGAATCCCAATCACTTTGGGGATCGGGTCTAGAAATATTGCCACTTCACCCACCCTTATTTATGTTTTGAGAGGTTTCCATGACGCAACCATAACCTATCTTTCACGTAGTGGATCCGTCGGATGGCCAAGGTGGAGAATTTGATCGACTTGGGCCTATGAGAAAACTTACAGATAGAGCCTGAATCTGATTTCATGAAAAAAATGGGTGAAGAACCTCTGGGATTTATAAAATATTGGGTGGAAGGAGAAATCGTTCCAAGGAACATTGAATTCATGGCAACTATATGTTTCAAATCAAACTACATATTTTCCATAACACATCCCTACATGTAAGGTACAAGCGATAAGGGTTGCAGGGCATACGTGATATGAATGTCGTGATTTTTCATTTCTTCCGCCTTCATGATGAACTGATAATAGTTACATCATTTTTCGATGGGACTTCCATTAACTACCTGACTCGACCTGGGGCACATAGAGACTAACTTTAATAGGACCCGACCTTGTGGGAACAACATACCCGTACCATTTACGCATGTTTAGACTCTGACATCCCTTCCCATTTCCAAAGGCCAATCGACCACTTTCTGACTTCGACCCTTTCATTTCTACATACCTAACTTCACATGTTTGGACACATGGGTCCTAAATCGACTGAAAACCGACTCTATTTGAAAGAAAAATGGCGGCGCTAACAACTGGCTCCAACGGGGATGTTATCCTCCCTGTGAGGTAGAAAAGAACAGTAGACCAGGTGCTCGATCATTGGGCCTTATTTAGACTATTTGAGACTATAATATGAAAAACAAGATGCAACATAAACCTATCGACATAGCTTCTAAAAGAATCAGCATTAAATTTAGGTCCTTCACTTCGGGCTTTAATTTTCTGCTGACCCACTGACTTGATACAAAAATAAAATGACTATTTACAATGACAAATGGCTTAAAAAGATTTTAATTTGTCAGATAATGCTTGAGGAACCTGTCATTTACAGGCCCCCAACCAAGGCACTCTCCATTTGATCCTTCTAGGAAATAAGCATTGCTCCCACAATACGCGCTGACTCTAAATGGACCAGTCCAAAGGTGGTCAAACTTCCCATGCTTTCCTTTATCTTCATTTCTCGCATCCCATCTCAACACCAACTCCCCTACCTGAAATTCCTCCTGCTTTGAACGCTTGTCGAAGGTTCTCTTCATCTTCTCCTGGTGGAGTTGTGATCGATTGTATACCTGTTCCCTTGTCTGTTGTGTGTGAATCAATTTATTGATTCTCCTCTGCATGTCATCTGGTTCGACCTCCTGTTCCTGCAACAAATTTCTTACGGGAAACCCCAGTGTGGTAGGGAAAATTGTGTTTGCGTCGTATACGATCTGAAAAGGCGATGTTGAGATGGAATTATTGGTGGTAACTCTGTCTGCCCACATAGAATAGATAATATTTTTATGTCAATCTTTCTTATTGTCTTGCAGGAGTATTTTGATGATCCTGGTTAGGATTTTATTTGAGGGTTCTGCTAACCTGTTTCTCTGTGGGTATTAAGCCGTAGAATGCCCCAGGGTTATGTTGTAATCTTGATTTTTTTTTTCCATAATTTTAGACTTGAACGTGGCCGCATTGTCTGTTATGATCTTGACGGGGCATCCGAACATCGACAAGATGTTTGTATCTAGAAATTGGATGATGACTACGTCGGTACCTTGCATTGTGGGGATCGCTTCTATCCATTTCGTGAAGTAGTAAGTGGCCGTGAGTATCCATTTGTGATGCATAGAGGATGGTGGATTAATTTCCCCTATGAAATATAAACCCCATTGCATGAAAGGTTCTTCGACTGAGATCATCTTTAGTGGAAAAGGCTACAACTTTCTTCTCCCGTCGAAAATATGACATTCATGGCAGTTGGAGACCTCTTTGTACACGTCCGCGAAGATTGTAGGCCAATAGTAACCCGCCCTCAGGATTTTTTGCGTGGTGGTTTTCCAGTAGTGGTGTCCTCCACAATCACCTTTGTGAAATTCTTCTATGGCTCACTTCACATAATTTTCCAGCAAACAACTCAACAATATCCCCCCAGGGTCTTTCCAGTAGAGTGAGTTATCTAGGATGCAGAACTTAATCTCTTTAAGCTTGAGAAATATGGCCTTAGTCTTACTTACGCTCAAAGGGGCCTGGAGATTCTTCAACACATAGATGATGTTTGCATACCACGATGAATCGATGAACTCCTGGGACACCTGCGCAGTCATTTATTCTTGAGGACTCTCTGAAAGATCGACAGTGAAATTTATTCCCACAACGTCATAGTCCGACTGCGCCATTAGCTTCACAAGGCCCTGACCCTTAATTAGTTTTGTAGGCTTGATTTCCAGGTCATATTCCAACATGGCCGCTATCCACTTACCTCTCCTTCCTTCAGTGTCAGACTCGGTTAGGATATACTTTACTAAGTTGTTGGGCACATAAGAAATGACGTGGGAGTGCAATATGTACATCTTGAAATCAGTCAAGGCTTTCACTAAGGCATATGATTTTTTTTCCATAATGTCGTACCTTAGTGGAGCATCCCACAGTGTCCTGTTGACATAAGATATGGGCTTCTTGAAGTTTTGTTCGTCTTTCTGCAACAACACGCCGACAATTGTATGCTTCGAGGAAAATGAAAACAATATGAAATCTTTCGTGAAATCTGGATTGGCTATCATAGGAGCTCTAGTCACCTTGATATCTTCAAACGACCTTTTGGCTTCCGGGTTCCACTTGATCTCATTTCCCTTTCTGAGCATGCAGGTGATATGCTTTATGATCTCTTCCAGTTTCGGGATGAATCTCCTCAAGAAGTTTACTTTTCCCAGGAAGGATTGCACTTCCTTTTTACTATGTGGAGTGGTGATTTTCAGGATTCCTTCAACCCAATGGCTTCCCTTCTTCCACCACGAAATTTGATTTGTTTGGATTTAGCGATATGCCGAACTTCCTGCACTTCTGGAAGACTTTCTTCAGATGCTTGAGGTGTTGTTTTTCGTAGGCAGAGTATACTATGATGTCGTCTAGATAGATCACAATGAAATTGTCCTTTTCGTCGGCAAACACGATGTCCATTTCCCTTTGGAAACTAGCTCCAACGTTCATCAGACATGAGCGTTCCCCATGGAGTTGTGAAAGTTTTTTTTTCTCTATCGTCTGGGTGGACCATGATCTGATTATACCAAGAAAAACCGTCCATCATGGACGTCTTCCGGGACCCCACCACCTTCTGCAGGATATAGTCCATTTTAGGGAGAGGGTAGTGGTCCTTTAAGGACACTTTGTTTAAGTTTCATAAGTCCACACATAGTCTTATCTCATCGCTCTTTTTTCTTATAGGAACCAAATTAGCTACCCATTTCGAGAACCGTAAAGAAATGATAATCTTAGCGTCAAAGAGTTTCTTTTCCTCTTTTTTGATCAACGACAGTAGCAAGGGATTTATCTATATTAGATTTTGTTTGAAAGGCTTCTGATCTTCTTTGAGAGGGATAACATGTTGGATCGCTTTAGTGTCATACACCTTCAAATCGTCATAGCTCCACGCGAACACGTTGAGGAAATTCTTCATGAGCTTGACATAGTCTTTCTTGACCTATGGACTGAACGTTTTTGATAATTTGATTATTTTTGGGTTCTCCTCAATATCTATGTTGCAATATTAAACATCCTCTTCGTTTGCAATGATCCTGGGATTTTTAGTCACGTCATTTTTGTCAAACATCTTTTCCACTGGCACTAATCCCTTCGGGATGATGCTATTTTTCAGTTGTATTATGTCCCTTTCTGCGATCTAGTTCTGGAAAGGGTCATCATTACTGCGTGCATCCATGCTCCCATATTCATCGCAACATCATTCATTGTCAATATTTGTATTAGTGAACTCGTCGCTCATTTGGAGAAACCTCTCCACCTGTTTGTCGTCTTCAAACACCTGCCAGTATTTGATATTATCAGGCACTGTCGGCCTGTTCTTGACTTTGATTTCATATTTTTTGTTGGGGAAGATGGGAATTTTGAAAACCGAGGCCAAGGTGGCCAATACATCAACGATCTGATTTTTCCCCCTCGGGACGACTGACAGATTATACTCTGGGAAATCCTCGAGGAGGTCTAACACAAAGTTTCTATATTCTCTCAACCTAGGATTTTTTTTCCTAATATATTCCTTTCACTTGGTTTATAATCAGCTCGGAGTCTCCATGTACTGTTATCCTTTCCGCGCTTAATTCCTTTAATACCTCCAGGCCCAAAATCAACGCCTCATACTCGGCCATGTTGTTTGTACAGTCAAAAGAGAGCTTGTATGAGAAGATATTTGAACCCACCTTGGGGGAATTTATCCACACGTCGACCCCAACCCCCTCTTTGCTGATTGCACCATCGAAAATCATGTTCCATATCTTGTTCTCTGCACAGTTTCTTGGATCAACGCACTTGGTCGCTTTTCACGCAGCTTCATCATCGGTGGTCATAATGGTTGTCGACTCTTCCTCTTCAAAACTCAGGTCATTATAGAATATAGAAGAACCAACTTCAGTGTCGATGGAGTATATGGGGTGGTTGTTCGGTTCTGTTTTGTTGCTTACCATGTATTTCAGCAACACTTATTTGTACAACCATCTGTCCTAGAAAAAGATAGGAATGGATGCGTATGCCATGTCCATTTGTAGGGTCCCTTTTAACTTCGCATCCCACGTCTTGGAAAACAACATGCCAAACTTAGCGGTTATGTCCGCCACGACCACATCCATAACCATGTTCTTCGAAGGAATTTGGGCCAATGACACAACCAAGTCCTTAATGAGACCCAAGCACTTGACTTTCCTCGAATCAAAAGAGAAAAGGTCCTTGTAGGGTTTGGTGATATCCAAACCTAGCTCATCCATGATCACCTTTGGCATGAGGTTATGCGACACACTGGAATATAGCATGGAATTATGCAGGGTCATGTCATGAACCTTCAAACTGATGTAAAATGAAGGTACGTCCTCAGTATCACTTTTCTCCTCAACGTGCGTGCCAAACAAAATAGCAAGGTGATCATCTTGTACATTCAAAGTATTGGGGGTACCTCCCATTTTCAAAATTTTGATAATTTGTTCATGATACTCACCCTTTATGATAAGCTCGTTGAATGGGACAGAGATTTTGATTTTATCCATTTCATGCTCAAAATTAAAAGGAGGACAAACTTTCTCTACCTCGTTTCCACCCGCTTCTTGACTTGTTTCCATAGTTTTCTTCGGGGCCTCCTCCTTTGAATTTTCCTTCTGAGTCGCATCCTTGGTCATGTTGTCCGGCCTTAGTTGGCTTGTGGAAGGGGTGTCTTCCATAGGTTTCCTTATGGGATTAGTCTGTTGAGGCTTGGTGGACACTTCCTTTCTCCCGAGGTTATATTTCTTCTGAAATTGCACGATGGCATTCTGATAACCTTTTCTAAACTCTTCCGTCTCCTAGGACAATGCATCATCAGTTTCCCCAATCCATGCATCATCTGTCTTTAGCATAACATCGTCATTTCTACTCATGTATCGATCATGTTCTCTCTTTTTCAAAAACACACGCGATTTCTTGTCATCGCAACAATGCATTTGGTCTTCGAACATCTGATCGAAGTCTTCATCCGCGTAGTTGTTTTGGAATGAAGGCCTTGTCTGTTGGTCACCTTGATATCTCTTCTCCCTCTGTCTGATCTGAGGAGATTGACCCATCCTGAGGTTCTGATTTCTATTCTAGGGGTCATTCTATTCTCAGGCAATAGGTTTGTTTCCCATGGACATTTTCTCCATCAGCTTTTCCATTGTCTTCATCATCAAGTCAAACTTATCGTATGAAGATAGAGATGTCGATGGATGCACATCTCCTTGGGGTTTATTATCACCTTTGTTGAATCTTTTTTTGATCTTCCCCGACACCATCATGTTTACTTCGACTTCGATAGCATTGATCATTATTGCATCTAGGTTTGTTGATCTTCTTTCTCCCAACAACAAGGAGAAATCATTGTCGAAGGAGTCGACATACTGCAACTGCACAACCCCAAGGGGTGGCTTCACTTCTGTAGGAATTGACTTATACATCTTCATGAAGCGAGCTGATAATTCTTGCACTCTCTCCTCTGGTGCCTTCTTCATGTTATTTTACTGCATTAACAACTGCAAGGGGTTCTTATTCTCTCCCCATCTGGTAATGAAGGTCGTTTCATGTGTGGTGAAGTCCTGAATACTTGTTAGTCATAGGGATTTGAACCACTTCCTCACCTGCCCTGCAAAACTCTGCGCGGAAAACCTCACTTTCGCGTCTTCATAGTCTACCTCTTCCAGGTTGACGAAATCATTGAACCAATCTCTGGGCTGGAACGTTCCCTTCAGCATCGTAGAGATTAATTCTCCACCTATAATTTTGGGGCAGATCATTCAGCTGGGCTGGAAAAATGGG
>SNQJ01S0050282.1:44318-59541 GCA_010110895.2 Picea sitchensis
GCTTTTGGTCATGTGTGGACCCTCCACCCAACCGATGGAAATCACTAATATCGAAGTAGTTCATATGGTGACCCAAAATAAATTATGCTCATAATTTTCTAAAAAAATATAAAGGCATATGCTTGTTATTGTAGGGAGGTTTATCAAAGACCATGAACCACCTATCCATCCAGTTAGCATTAAAATGCGGGTGGGTGCACCGGTACATACAAATGTGTTTCTTGTTGATAGGTGGTTCTTGTATAGTTCGAGGATCAAGAAAAAGAGACATCAGATCTTGTTTTGAAATACCAAAGTCTCCAACTTGGTTTCTATCCACTCCAATCCTGTAAAAATTGAACATCCTAGCGCTATATTCATCAATATAAGTTAATTTCGCTTGGGAAATTTCAATGGACCTCACAATGACGTCTAATGAAGTGGCCAATGACTCTCAGCTAGGTTTTCTTGTGCCCCTTAATTCATGCAGAAGTGATTTCAATGTGGCCAACCCCTCATCAATATGTGTGTTATGTTTGGCGGTTGTGTTGGGTTGGGGTTTTATGCTTCTTGGTGTGTTTATGTGTGGTTTTCATTGTCTTTGGGTTCCATATTAATAATATTTTCTACAATTTAATAATGCATGGCAAGTAAATTAGGTCATTTTATTTAATTAAAATAGAAAATTACAAAAACCATGCAAATACATACTTTAAGAAATTATAAAAAAAACAAAATGCATTATTTTATATTCATAATAGATTTCCATTTTCTTTTGTGAACAATATGACAATTTGAAAGATGAAGAATATATGATAGAATAAAAAATGGCTATACCATCAAGAAGGATGATGAAACAATACAATTATTTCTATTGAACAATGAAGACCCTAGAGAAGTGTTTCTAACGTTTGCAAAGTTCCTAAGCTTTGTTAAATAAATGAAGGAATATTACGATGTTCTTTAGAGAATAGTTGAGCAAGGCATACAACAAAATGATGTTCTCCTTCTAGACAAAATATGAAGAGTATTAGTGAAATTTATGAACAAGAAAATAGAAGATATGGAAGTGCACTTATGACAAAGGTATTACAAGCAACAATTTCAATTGAGGAAACTAGAGGAAAGAAAGATTAGAAACAAATCATGAATGTAGAATATGATGTAATGATGAAGAACCAAACATGGGAGCTTGTGCCATGTCCTAAATGAATACATGTTATAGGGTTCCAAAAGAATTTGTAAGATACAATATAATTCAAATGGGGCATAAAATCTCCTAGAAAGAGTTTTTGAAGCTACCAAGTATGTTGGGCATGTTTGAGGTTGATATTAAAGGAGGAATGGATGCAAAATTCCCCCCTCCACTTCTGTTTTTCTTGTAAATTATCTATATTTATTTTTAGAGGGGAAATGTTAGGCAATGAAAGAGATGACTCTCTATGAATTTTCTAGATGAGATTTTTCTAAAATATTAGAAGTTTCTATACTTTAGATTATTTTAGAGGATATTAAATTAATTGAATAAAAGTAAAAAATAACTAGAGTGGGAGGAAAAGTCAAGCATACTTGGATTGAATTGGACATGATGGCAAGATCTCTTGATGATTTGCTTGGTTCTCTTCTCCTCTATAGATCAATGAATGGAAAATGAGGGGTGCAGTCTATTCAAATGGGCACAAATTGTGCATGCGGTCCCGTAAAAAAGGGAACAATAATAACACATGTGAATTCCAAAGAACACACACACATTCTTAGGAACACACACGTGTTCCTCTCAATGTTCCTATGTGGCACGTTGGGTGCAGCTTGGGGATTTTCCTAACCTCTGTTGATATTATGGTAGCTGTGGGAGGCATTTACCTCCACGTATAAAACTGAGGAGAATAGGATATTCTGAGAAGCAAGAAGAAACCCTAATGAGTTGGCTAATAACCCTAGAAGACTTGTCGGCTTAAGAAGATAACTTGTATTAGGTTATTAGCCTCCAAGAGAAGAAGTCGGCCAGAAGAATTAATATATACTGAACAAACAGATACCCAGAATGAGAATTCCACCCAGGCAGTTAGCCAGAATTAGTATAAATATAGAAGGCCAGTTCTCATTCTGGCAGGCAGTCTCAGAATTGCAGAGCAACAACTTGTGTGCACTGTAGTGCCCAGTCTTGTGCATAGGTTTGAGGAGGGCTTCCATTGTAGCTGTTGCAGCTAGCAGATCACGTTTGGCTTGGATTATCTCTTGGTTAGGGTTTGGACTATCTGATCAACTCTGGTTGATGCGCTATCCTTGGGGAAAGGTGCACTACCCTTTGTTTGGCTATCTAGCCTAGGGTTTGCTTCCAGAATGATTCTATCTATCAAGATTAAGGTGCTTTCCGGAGGGTGGCTTACATAGTTGGGTGACAATAAGCGATATTGTCAATGGTAAAAATGAGGCACATCCATTATATTCCTAACGAGGTTATGGGCCACATCTCTTTCATTGGAGTCAATTTGGAAGGAAACATAAATTGTGAGGATATTAAGCTCGTTGAAGAAGTGCCACTAGAGTTTCTAAGATGATCAACATGTACTTGTCACTAGGGTTTACTAGCAGGTGCAGTTGCAGTTGAAAAAATCCTAATCCTCTTGTTGAGGCACCTTAAATGAAGGGATTGACCTAATCTATGGGATAGATCGATTGTTACCTAGCCTAGCACACATCTGGTACTCTTAAGCCAGGCGTGAATTTTGGGCTTTTTAGTCAAATCTAGGGTTGATAAGTCAAAGCAACCATGACTTACTCTGAAATTGAGAACAAGTTAGATGGAGCTTCCTAGCTTGAGCATGGAAGACAGGATTGATGTCATCCTTGCAGAGGAATGATAAAGTCTTTGGATCTCGAAACCAGAGTTTGAAGAAGGAAAAAGAAGGAAGCTACGAGAACATTGCGGCTATGGAGGATTTCAAGGACAATGACATCAATAGTATGAGTATCATAGTGGACTCTATTAAAGAGACCACTTGATACCCTACATCCCATCTTGACTCATCGAGAAAGAATATATACGATGCCCTAACAAACTTCTTCTCAGTTAGGAAACATTGGACAAGTAATAGATGCAGAAGAATGAGCTTCGTGATATGAAGATGAATGATAATGAAAACATAACATCATACTTTGTGAGAATATCTAGGTTAAGAGATCAACTACAAGCTGTTAGAGAGAACATCTCTGAGGAAAGGGATTTAAGGTAAACATAAAATTGTCTTCCCAAGGCATTAGGATACATTTTCCATAAGCACAGACAAAAGGAAGGAGTATCCTGCATTTGAAGACATAGACATTGTGCTCAAGGAAGAATCCGGAATGATTACCAAAGAGAAGCCTCAAAAGAATCACGATGATCAAGCCTTCATAGCAAGATTCAAGGATTTCAAGAACAAAAGGAAGTTTTGGTTCAAGGAAGCCAAATCAAGAGAAAGACATTTCATAAATGATACTTCAGCAATTGAAGTATGGTCACTACAAGAATCATTGTCGAGATAAAGAAAGGGACACATGAAGCATCAATTTCTTTGAAGAAAAGAGAACTACAAAGAAGACTAAGCGGGATGAAAGAGACTTCTTCTTCTAAAGTATAATACTCTTCTTAATTCTTGTACATATCTTGTTTTGCATGATCTCTGTACATATCTTAATATCTATCTGTGGAAGATAATGTGTTCCAAGAAAAACTACACCTATGGAAGAGCAACACGATAAGGATTGTTATCATTAGATAATAGATGAAAGGATGAAATACATCAAACAAATCATGTGGAAGATATTACATAAGTAGTAGCTGCAAGATAAGCCGAAATCTTAATCAATCTTGAAGAGACTTAGTAGAAGCAAATATAGAAAGAAGTTAGCAATCAAGAGGAAATTGGAAAGACTTATGACGTTTTGTAGGGAACAGCAAAGACGAAATGGTGGACTCATTAGATAGATAGAGCCAGTGTATATATTGCAGAGACAATAATGATCTGAGATAGAAGCGTGGACTCTACATTTAGATGGAGGATCTGATTATATACATATACATGGAAGCAGGATTAGGAGGGCTAATCCTATGATCCGTGAAAGATGATGGGAAATATATATCCATGTAGTGGCGACCATGAAAGAGACAATATATAATGTTGATTCAACCCTTGAGAAGAAGACTTCATGAAGAAGAAGCCTTAAAAATATCCACAGTTGTCCATTCACATCCATGATCCTATGATGAAAGGAAGAAGTGGAATCTCTAGGGCATGTGGAATATGAAGAAACTCCACATGGACCCAAGAGCTAAAAAGAAACATGAGGGAAGAACATGAAAGATTCCAAGAAAAGAGAAACTAGTGAGAACAACTAGTCATTGTATCAGAATCACCAGATTCTGACTGATATGAACTCACTAAAATAAATCAAGAAGAAGAAATGAAATCTAAAATTAAGTGATGAAGAGCGATTATGGAAGACTTATGAATGAAAGCATTGAGATATATAGAACTAGGTTCTGCTCCCGGATGGAGGGAAGACTATGATGATTACTTGTTCGATGAAGCGGACATATCTCTACATGAGTCATTATATCATCCATAGCATCCATGAGTTGGAGTTCTACATCGGATAAATGCAAAAGGTATTTGTTCTCCGAAGCAATTGAACAAAGAGAGTATGAAGAGAAATCTCAAGACCTTGAGGCATACCAAAAGAGACCCTTGTATCTGAGATGGAAAAAGATAGCTGCAGTGGAGAACCTCCAGTGCACGGAAAAAGTGTGGTGAAGATTTTCTATAACAAATATATTATATCAAGATGATTACTCGATGGTCAGGATCCCATGATGAGAGAAGAAGTGCCAAATGGATATGTTCCAGTTTTTCCAACAATGATATACACTATTGATCAAAGCTACATGAAAACTTAAAAAAACGATTACAGGCAGAGTACATTTAATATCAAGCATTACATTATTTGTGATGAAGTCCAGAATGGAGAAAGTGGTTCTCCAATACATATCTCCTGAGGATGAGTAGATGAAGACATTTTGGTAGCTTCCATCGAAAAGAGATGAAAAGAAGTTTATGATACTCAGTGGAGCTCGTGGAGATGACTTCCTTGATGAAAAAGGAAGAGATGACTCCCAGTTGGGAGAACCAACGTAGGATGATTTATGGACAGTCATTTTTTCGATTCGAAAAATGGTCTAGGATTAATGATTTCCTTTCTTGTTAGGAAAGTGGATTGATATTTACGGACAATAATTTCCCATTGTGTTTAACATAGGAAATGGTCCAGTGTTGATGTATCATGAAGCAGTGACTTCCATTGCCGTTTAAGCATGGAGGAAGTGGTCTAGAATGATCTCTCTTCTTGAGTTACTCAAAGAGAAGTACATTACCTCGCCCGGATATGAATTTCTCATTGTAGTTAACATAGGATAGTATGTTTTGGAGAGTTGATCTGAGGATAGCATTTTTCTATCTTGTGGTTAATAGAGGAAATGAATGGGACAATCATTTCTTAAATTGTATTCATTCTCTAGGTTGCACTTTGTTTAGTCTCAGAGAAGAATAGCCCTAGGGTAGAATGGTCCGGGCTCAACAATCGGGGACAGAGACATTCCTTAGGAAGACTCATTCTCTTCGAGTTACACTTTGTTTAGTGTCGGAGGAATGGCCAGTGATAAATGGTCTAGGATAAATCCCAGAACAATCATTCTTCCTTGTTTAGGAAGAATAAGGTGAATATTACATCATTGATTTCTACTCTAAGACGGAATATTCTTTGGATCTAGAGATGAGTGAAAAGGTGTGAGGATAGTTATTTATATCCATACTTATTGTTTTGTCTTGAGTTGATGTCGGATAGTTATTGCCGAAGATTGTGATATGAGATGTATACTCACGTATTGAATGTAATTCCCTTGTTTGATCAATCTTGTTTGCTACTTGGTGTGGTAATATACCATTGGATTGTAATTATATGCTACTATGGATAATGCAGTTGTGTTATTTTATTTCAATTACCTTGAATACTATCAACAATATTGGAAATGATTATCAACTAGATGGATGATCAAAGAGCGATTTCCCAAGCGAATGGTTCATAACATTTACTCTTCTAGGACATATGTCAGTTAAGAAGAATGGCTCTGTGTCTCACTCTCATGGTGTAGTGGCTGATCCTACCATCATGTCTAATTACTCCCGGATGGAATATGGTTTGAGAGATGATCTTGTTATTAACCTTGATAGTGATGATGGTGCTCTGTGATCTAGTCATGAGATAGTCTAGATGATTATATTGATGCCTCTTGGGTAGATAAGGTATGTTTTGTATAAGACCGACACATGTACCTCCCTATCTTCTAGGAGAGAGTGTTGATATTATGGTGAATCACAGGTGTTACCTCCATGCTCAAACTGTGAGAATAGGATATTTGGAAGCCGAAAGGGAAACCCTATTGAGTTGGCTAATAACCCTAGAGACTTGTCCGGCAAGAAGATAACTTGTATTAGGTTATTATCTTCCAAGAAGAAGTCGGCGGAAGAATTAATATATAATGAAACAGGAATACGAGATACGGAATGAAATTCGACCCGGAGTGGTGCTTGAATGCAGTATAAATATAGGTGGCTTTGATTCTCATTCTAATAAGCGGTCGGAGTGGAGCAACAACTTGTGTGCCACTATAGTGTCAGATCTTGTCGTAGGTTTTAGGAGAGCGCCATTCTGCATTCTTCATGACTAGCAGATCAGTTTGGCTTGGACTATCTCTTGGTTAGGGTTTTAACTATCTGATCAACTCTTGTTCATGCACTATCCTTGGGGAAAGGAACACTACACTTTGTTTGGATGACCATCCCAGCTGGGTTTCTTATGGAATGATTCTGTCCAAGGTTAAAGGTACTCGAGGAGGTGTGGCAAGCCTATGGTTGGGTGGCAATAGAATATTGTCAATGGTAAAATAAGGCATCAGTATATTCCTAACAACCTCTACATCGAGGGGAGCGTGTGCATGTTCTTAGGAATATGCACGTTCTTCTGATAGAATGTGTGTTCTGTTAGCCCCTTTCCTTTTTAAGGTCGCAACTTCTGCACACATCACCTGATATTATTTAAAAAAATGTTTAAATTAAAATGGAAGAAAATGAAAACTTCATTGTTATCTATCTAGAATTAAAGATTTAAAATATTAGTTGGGTGATATTGGTGAGAAAGTATCAAGTAGTTATCTAGTTACTATAATATTAAATGGTATGTTGCATGAATATCAATTTTTTATCATTATCCTTGCACCAAAAGAGAAAACAACTTCCTTTGATGACTTCACAAGTATCCTTATGCAAGAAGAGGGAAAGGAGGAAGAGTTTTGATATCATATTTAGAAATATTTGTCTTTGATGGCTAAAAGAAAGCAACCATACAAAGGGAATACATGGGTAAATAACACAACTTGAGGTAAAATTCTATCAAGGTGGGGTTTCATCAAAGAAATCTATTAGTGTGAAGAAGAATGGCACATGTAACTATTGTAGTAAGTTTGGACACTATGCTTATGAATTTAGGAAAATAATTTTAATAGAATTGAAATATAATAGAAATGAGAAGGTAACTTTGTTGACGAAAATGATTAAGTGATGACCTCAAAAATTTAAAGTTGTTTATTTTAGATGTAATTGTATTGTATGTTAGTTGCAGTTAGATACAAATAAGAACAATAGGATTTATTGAATACCTTGTTGGTAAAATGTGTTTACCAATAGGTATTCTTGTAACATTGGATTTTGGCCCTAGAAATATTTTTACATCCTCGTATGAATTTTTCTTGAATGTTATTTTTTAATTTTTTGAAGTTCCATTTGCTTTGAAATTTTCCTAGATAAATCAAGAATGTTTGTTCTTGTTGTCATAGTTCTTGGATATCATATTTCTTTACATCTTAATTCTCTATAGGAAATTATTATCTTCTATAACTTGATTCAACATGCACCATAATTTGAAGGGAAAAATCCTCTTGTTCCCAATGGATCCTCCACACTCCCATCCCCACCCCTAGTTCCCCCTAGATCTTTTTCTTACAAATTTGAGTTGCTTTCTCAATGGATATTTGTAATATGGATATATGTCTAGAATATCTATATGTTTTTATTGAAATCCATATGTCTAGTGGTGATGTCATTGGAGCACATGCAATTCTTAGAACGATCCATGTCATTATAATGCTCTAAGTAAATTTATTGATGCATGTTGTGTTGAGAATTATCTATGGTAGTGTGCTTATGGTAATGTGCTTATTGTTTGCTGGTGTTTATTACCACATGGTCTTGTTCAGCACCTTTTTCTTGACACTTTCTATCATAAGTTAGGTTGCAAATAGATGTTTGGATTTTTCTTTGCTTGGATTTGCTTGGTTAAATTTGGAATGATTGTTTGTGTGGCTATAATTCTAGGATAAAATACCACTTTTCCTTCTCATTCTTCTTAGGAAATGATTGTCTTCTCTAGCCTAGTTTGTCATACATTGAAATTACAAAAATCTTCTTTCTTCCAACGCACCCTCTTTCTGCCAATTCACCCCAGCCACTTACACCTAGAAAGGCTAAGAATGGGAGAGAGAAAGAAGAGGAGGAAAGTCATATTTCTTTTATGCCACCCAAATAATTGCATATATCTATAATATTCCCATTTGATTGTGATTTTCTCTCTCATTGACAAGCCTCTATTAGTTGACTTGTATTGTTTCCATTTATCTTTCTGTGCTTATTGTTTGCTGGTGTTTATTACCACATGGTCTTGTTCAACACCTTTTTTTTCTTGACACTTTCTATCATAAGTTAGGTTGCAAATAGATGTTTGGATTTTTCTTTGCTTGGATTTGCTTGGTTAGATTTGGAATGCTTGTTTGTGTGGCTATAATTCTAGGATAAAATACCACTTTTCCTTCTCATTCTTCTTAGGAAATGATTGTCTTCTCTAGCCTAGTTTGTCATACATTGAAATTACAAAAATCTTCTTTCTTCCAACGCACCCTCTTTCTGCCAATTCACCCCCCCATGCCACCCTAGAAAAGGCTAAGAATGGGAGAAAGAAGAGGAGGGAAAGTCATATTTCTTTTATGCCACCCAAATAATTGCATATATCTATAATATTCCCATTTGATTGTGATTTTCTCTCTCATTGACAAGCCTCTATTAGTTGACTTGTATTGTTTCCATTTATCTTTCTTGGGACACACTTGAAACCTCTCATGGTTGTCGATGGTTTTGTTTAATATTTGGGTTTATATTAGATAGTTTTTGAAAACCTTGTTAAAAATTGATTTCAATGTTGTCATCTTGTTTTTAACAATAAATTTGTGTGTGTTTTGTAAATTGCATTGTAGTTTGGACAAAGTTTAGATACATACATTACAAAATGTTTTTCCATTAGGAAAGAGTTTGGACCATTTATAGGTTTTATTACATTGTTTTCTTATTTCACTTAAGGGATATATCTAATGTTTTATGTGCTTTGTTTGAATTAATTCCATGCATCTTTGTTGCAAGACAAATGAAATAATGCCTATTAACATATTTTTTTAATTGAGTCCATCTTTGAGCCCTACTTGTAATATTATGAAAACCCATAATTCAACAACATATGTCTTTGTAATGACATTTTCATATGTTTTACAAGTCACATTGTAATTCATCTAAATTGAAGATGCGGAGATTATAAAATGTTTTAACATGAAAAAAGAATTTAAGACATTCTTAGAATTTATTGCATTGTTTTTTCATGAATTAAATCTTATTAAGAAATTTTTTTACAAGTTTGTTTAGGGTAACAATTTGTGTATGTTCCATCCATTATATTGCAATGCAAACCCAAGATATAAAAATGTAAAAAGTTTTAACTTTAATTTTAATCCATTTATAAACATTATTTCATTATTTTGCAGGACACAAGAGATTTTTATTAATGTTGTTTGGATAAAAATTAATAGATTTGCAAAGTATTAATATAATTTTGATAAGTAATACACCTAAGTTTCACTTACTTCATACATCTTAATGCATTTACCAAAAAGCCATTAGTAACCATTTTAATTACTTTGACCCTTCTCTTCTATCTTCCAACTTTGTAATTATACAATAGTTTGTAACATATTATTTATCATGCACATTGCTCATTCACAAAATATTGTTTATTCATTTCTCATTCACAAAATACTATTTCTTTTAATATTCCAACAATATAAGTATACAATAATTTGTACCATATTCATTATCATGCACATTCTTCATTCACAAAATATTATTTCTTCTATATTACAACTTTGTTCATTACCATGCACATTCTTCAAATAATGTTTCCCCTAAAATTCACGAAGATCTTCATAATGCTCTATCATCATGTGGAGACTAAACATTTGGGTTAAATGTTTTCCAATGACAATGAAATAAATTATGGTCCAAATACCACTCGAGTGATTGCATGAGTGATTGCATGTACAAGCATTACCAACTTCATATGGTTGGAACATGAATAATGTCTGGCTTTTGCCTCGACAAAAAAACTGCATTTTGGTGAAAGCTCGATTTAAACATTCTTTCCAGCGAATTGTAGTTATTGTTTCTAACTAGTTCATTAGTATTGCTTATTCGAATATCTATAGATGACATATCTTTTTGGCTGTTTTGCTTATCCCATTAAAATCTTAATATCTCATCACATGTGATCATATTTTATCATGATATCTCTCTCACTCTGAGAACAGGGAGGGTGTGTGGCTTTATCCATAGGCCTTAGTTTTTTTCAATATTTGCCACTTCACTTTCGAGACCAAAAGATTGCTGGAGCCCTACATTTACCAGATACTACCTACCATTGATCCTCCAGAATAACGGAACGAAAAGAGTCTCTCTCCCTCCGTATATTGGTTTCCCCACTACTTAGCATAATTAATCGCTTCACTTTCAACTTTCAAAAAAAGTTGTGGTGCATTAGTTTGCTCAGCATAATTAAGATAGTCAGTTCCAATCTCCAATAAATTTGCTAATCAATAAAGTTAAAGTTGCTAAGTAATTGTCAGATCAGATGAAAAAATCAAATCACAAAGTTGAATAATCGACCATCGCTTTGAGAATACGGCAGGGGCATGTACATCTAAATATGAAAAATCTAAATATTTAGAATTACAAAATATTGGAATATTCTTAATTGTTTATTTTTTATTTTCACATATTTAATGGCTTGAAAAACTTAATCTAAATTAATAGGTCACAATAGTAAAGATAATGATAGAAAAATGAAAGACAGATAAAAACATTTCACCAAATTTTGTTTTATATAGAAAAATGAAAAACAGATAAAAACATTTCACCAAATTTTGTTTTATATATAAAAAAATGAAAGACAAATAAAAACATTTCACCAAATTTTATTGTATATTGGTTAGATATTTACGTCGAAAGGTGTATACCTATTGGAGATGAGCATAATTAATGATTTTTTAATCTTAAATTATAATATGATGGCTACACATTGAAGATGCCGGTATATTCTTAGTCGTCCTCCAAAATCAACGAGTCAAATTTATTGTTGATAACTTCCTTGCATTTATGAATACATCAGTTAACATGTTTACTTTTTAACATTTACCTAATCATATTAAGAAATTACTGTAACATCATATGATTGCCACGTTTAAATAATTAACCTTTGAGATTACCACGTTTAGCAGGCACTCCTTCAACTTCATTCTTGGAAATTACATGTATTAGACAAGCCACGTTTCCATGCTATCATGGACGCGCGTTTCCTTTACCTCGGATTAAATGTGGCTTGTCTAATACGTGTAATTTCCAAGAATGAAGTTGAAGGAGTGCCTGCTAAACGTAGTTATCTCAAAGGTTAATTATTTAAACGTGGCAATCATATTATGTTACAGTAATNAGTAAATAGGTTAACTGATGCATTCATAAATGTAAGAAAGTTATCAACAATAAATCTGACTCTTTAATTTTGGAGGACGAGTAAGAATATACCAGCATCTTCAATGTGTAGCTATCAAATTATAATTTAAGATTAAAAGATCATTAATTATGTCCATCTCCAATAAATATACCACTTTCCACATAATTATTGAAAAACCTCAATTTTATATTAACAAGTATTTTAAAAGATCCAGCAAGATATTGTATTGGTGTAAACATGTGGAGTATATTAACAGGAAGAGTCAATATTCGACAAGATATTTATGGAGAAGGTGTTGATGACAAGGATTGACGTTGACGATTCATACTGTTTTACTTTATCGGATGGATGCCGTAGAGCATCTTGACCTTTTGGTTTTCGGTAGATGCGTGTCAACTTGTTAGTGGCGCGTACAGTCCAATCTGCACAAGTGGAGACTATAATCCAATGCGTATTGTACAGTCATATGGAGCCCATGCATGAAAGCCCGTCACAATTATCTTCCACTAAAAACTTGCCACGCACATAGTAGGCTCCACTGGTTTTTAAAGTTAAAAACACTGGTGCAATTAATCCAACTTTTTCTAAATTGTAGACAAATTAGGGCCCACTAGCATTGTAGCCTAACAACTCATGTGGAGCAAACCCATTCCAAAATATAATCTCTGTTATTTAATCTATATTTCATCGAATAATTTTGATCGTTAAAACATTATAAAGATTTATATTTTCAAACTTTTACAAATGGTGGTGTAGGTAATTTGAGTAGTTGGGTTTAATGCTTTAGTTGTTGGGTGTAAAGCAAATTCCATTCATGTTTTAAGTTTCACAATTTGCACGTTTAGTTTTTATCTATAGGGTGGGTATGACATTTTTTTCTTTTCATTTCCTTATATGTATGCTGTCCATATGCAGTTTGCTCTAACGTACACGGGGACCATCTTGCATTTCGTTGTATGCGTGTCAAGCTGCAGATGGAGCGTACACTAGAGTTAAAAGAAGGGCGGGCCTCCCTTCTGACTTCTGTCCACATGCGCTACAGCTCGGCTTCCTCTGGATTCATTAATCACTATATTTACCCGCGCTCTTTTCTATTGAATGTGCACGTGTCGGGACATAATGATCGAAAGCGACGGACGTAGGGCCCAACTGAACAGTATTCTTATTTATAAATAAAAATTAATCGAATAATTTACTATTTTTGTCAACCTGCTAAACATCCTTATGTTTAGCAGGTTTACAAAAATACACCATTATTGCAGGATCTAGCACATGTAATTTAGGGCATTTTCAAACTTTGACAGATTGTTGCAGTCGTGCTATAGCTTGTAATTCAATTCGGCCTCAAATTTGATAAAAAAAAAAAAAAAAAAAAAAAGTCTGGTATACTGTGTTGTATGGAATTAAATATGAAGCACCCAATAAGAGAGTAATAAATGATGTATATTTATGAATCTTTGAATCTAAAGTATATCTTAAAGTGTATTTTCAATCAGAAAATGTATATCTAAGTAGATAATCTTACCACCATATAAAAGTCATTGATGTACTTTTAAGTCAGAAAGAGTGAATTAAATTTTATTTACATTACATTGAAACTTGTGTCCAAATAATTTTCAAAGATGTCACTTCTCTTAAAGTACAATTTGAATATGATTTGAGTATTTTGTTTAACATTGCTTCTAGTAATAGATTTGGTCTAGATTAGAGTGAATTAAATTTTATTTACATTACATTGAAACTTGTGTCCAAATAATTTTCAAAGATGTCACTTCTCTTAAAGTACAATTTGAATATGATTTGAGCATTTTGTTTAACATTGCTTCTAGTAATAGATTTGGTCTAGATTAGAGTGAATTAAATTTTATTTACATTACATTGAAACTTGTGTCCAAATAATTTTCAAAGATGTCACTTTTCTTAAAGTACAATTTAAATATGATTTGAGCATTTTGTTTAACATTGCTTCTAGTAATAGATTTGGTCTAGATTAGTTGGTTAATTTGGTTTAGATTCTAGATTAGTTGGTTGTATGGATTTTCTAGATGAAAGTCATCATTGATTGTATGGATGAAAATCCCTCTAGCTTTCTCAAAAGAATTCTCTAAAAACAAATTATAAACATAGTAACAATTCAAATATGATTTATGTTTTAGACATTTTGTTTAATTATGGATAATGACATGAAATGAAATGCTTGAATGGTTTAGATAAGATTAATGGATGGTGAAAATTTTCAGTTAAATAAGAAAAGTATTTTTAATTATACATTTCACATATTTAATCACATCAATTGAAATTAAATTTTTTTGAGAAACCTAATCTAAATTAGTAGGTCATAGGATATTTGTAAAGCCTACAAATCTCAAAATCCCTCTAGCTTGCTCAAAAGAACATCTTGATTCCTAAAAACAAATTGTAAACATCATATTAATTCAAATATGATTTAGACATTTTGTTTAACATTGTTATCACTGATTTGGTGAAATGTTTTTATTTGTCTCTCATTTTCTATGATCATTCTTACTATAAACCTTTATCAACCACCATTAATGATCATTCTTACTATAAACCTTTATCAACCACCATTAATTATGAATGGTGACATGAAATTAAATGCTTGAATGTTTTGGATTAACCATTAATTATGAATGGTGACATGAAATTAAATGCTTGAATGTTTTGGATTAAAATTATTAGTATGAGTCCATATTAGATTAATTGGTGATCTATATTTTCTAAATAAAAGCATCAATAATAATTATACATAATAACATAAAATGAAATATTTGAATGATCTTTGTGTAGATTTTTTTTCAATGGAAAGTTCGAAAGTTCGAGGATGTCCTCGTGCTTTGAATACTTGCCATACACGTTCTAAGACATGAAGTAATATTGACAATGAAGTAATAGGAGAATTTTCCTGAAGGGTTCTTGCAAAAAAAACGTTGTAAGACTTGAAGCATTATTGAACGAATGCATCATATCCCAATGGCATTACGAAACAACCACGCATGCAGCTGGCCCGTCGGACTGCCCAAACATACAATCGATTATACTAACAGCCATGGCCACCAGAGTCTTCCTGAGCCTCTCTTTTATTATTCTGTTCATCCTATTTTCTTTTGATACAGAAAATATTTGCAGAAGCGCAGAAGAAGTAGAGTGGTATCCGCCTCCTATCTGCAACTGGACCGCTAACTATACAAAATACAGTAAATTTGTGAGCAATGTGAATGCAGCGTTGAGTAGTCTTCGTGTGGACAAC
>SNQJ01S0050282.1:59551-81452 GCA_010110895.2 Picea sitchensis
AGTGGTACTATTTGGGTTGTCAAATGCACCAATTGTTTTCATGTACTTAATGAACGATGTTTTCCGGGAATATTTAGACAAGTTTGTCATTGTTTTTCTGGATGACATTCTTGTATATTCCAAGTCGGAAGAAGAGCATGAGCATAATTTGAGGATGGTGCTGCAAGTGCTAAGTGAACATGAGTTGTATGCTAAATTGAGCAAGTTTTCCTTTTATCAAAACAAAATTCACTATTTGGGGCATATCATATCTGAAGAAGGGATAGCAGTGGACCCTGAAAAGATTGAGGCCATTAAAGCGTGGAAAACACCTAAGAATGTGACACAAGTCAGATCTTTCATGGGTCTAGTTGGCTACTACAGAAGGTTCGTTGTAGGGTTTTTGAGAATAGCTCACCCCATCACTTCCTTGCAAAGGAAGGGGAAGAAGTTTCAATGGACAGAAGAATGTGAAGAGAGTTTTCAGCAATTGAAAAAACTATTAACCAGTGCTCCAATTATGAATATCGCAGATCCAAATGAATATTTTGTCGTTTTCACATATGCATGCAAAGAAGGACTTGGTGGAGTCCTTAGCCAGAATGGATTTGTAATATGTTTCAAGTCCAGAAAAATGAAAGAGAATGAAAGGCTCTATGCCACTCCTGATTTGAAATTGGTAGCCATAGTGCACACTTTGAAGAAGTGGAGGCACTACCTCATGGGAAAGAGGTTTTGAGCTAAGTAAAGACCATAAGGGTCTGAAATATTTGTTTGATCAGCCTACATTGAATGCTAGGCAGAGTAGATGGTTGCAATTCCTCAGTGAGTATGACTTTGATATCAAACACATCAAAGGAAAGGAGAACACAGTGGTTGACACACTCAGCAGGAGAGTACATGAACTGCATGATATAGATATTAGCATGTATCAGATGGATCCTAAAGCCTGAATTTTGGAAGCTACAAAAGCAGATTTGCAGTACATGGAATTGGTAACAAAATTGCAACAAGGTAAAATGCAACATAAGGTTGAGGATTATGAATTGGGATTTGATGGAATCCTTTTGTACATAAACATAGTCTATGTACCCAAATATTCTGAATTGAGGAGTGTGATTTTAAAAGAAATGTATAATGTGCCTTATGCAGGACACACAGGATATCAGAAAACAATCTTAACAGTCAAAAGCCAATATTATTGGCCATGAATGAAGAAGGAGATTGTTGATTTTATTGCTAAATGATTGGAATGTCAAAGGGTCAAGGCTGAGCATAGACACCCAACCGGTTTACTGCAACCATTACCCATTCCTGAGTGGAAATGGGAAGTGGTAACAATGGATTTCATCACGGGATTTCTGAGAATGAACAAGCAACATGAGGCAATCATGGTGGTGGTGGACAAGCTTACTAAAGCTTCCCATTTCGTTCCTATGAATACTAATCATAAGGAAACTAATGTTGCAGATATTTATATGAGAGAAGTGGCACGCTTTCATGGCATACCCAAGACAATTGTGTCTGACAGAGACCCAAAGTTTACATCAATGTTATGGAAGGGGTTATTCAAAGGGTTCAGAACAGATATGAACTTCAGAACTACTTATCATCCTTATTATGATGGGAAGACAAAGAGGGTGAACCGAGTGATAGAATATATGTTAAGAATGTATGTGATGGACAAATCATCTAAATGGGAAGATTATTTACACTTGGTAGAATTTGCCTAGAACAATGGGTATCAAGCATCACTGAAGATGAGCCCATTTGAAGCATTTTATGGAAGAAAGTGCAACACCCCAATAAGCTGGGACAACCCAGCTGATAGGGAAGTGGTTGGGCCAGAGTTTCTCAAGGAAATGGAAGAACAAATGCTAAAGATTAAGCAAAATTTGAAGGCTTCCCAAGACAGGAAGAAAAGTTATGCTGATAAGAACATAACTCACAGGGAATTTAAAGTAGGGGATCATGTATTCCTGAGAGTGAAGGCCAACAGTAGCTCCCTGAAGTTAGGAAATTTTTCAAAGTTCGCAACTCGATATTGTGGGTCGTTTGAAATCCTAGAGAGGATTGGTCCAGTAGCATATAGGCATGCATTGTCTGCATGCATGCATTTACATAATTTGTATTTCATGTGTCATTTCTTAAGAAATATGTACATGATGCTAATCATGTTATTGATTGGAATGTGATTCACGTGGAACAAAAAAGTGTTTTCCAGGTGCGTCTGGTGTGTATACTAGATCAAAAAAACAAGCAACTCCGGAATTGAGGCATAGGGCCTGTTAAAGTTCAATGGATCTAGTATGGTCCTGGGGATGCAACCTGGGAGCATGAATATGCTATGTGATCCGGGTTTATGCAAGAACACAATGAAATACAGAAATACAAATAAATACAGAGATGTAGTAGAAGTAAAAATTCATTTCATTATCAACAAATGACTGAAATATGCTTACAGACAGAATGGAAATAAAATAGCTTGGGTGTTGGTAGCTTATCTATGAGAAGAGATGTGTCAGTTACTGACCTCTGAACTCTGTGTTACAATGAGGCTCGAAGGCCTATACATTATTGAGAAACAATGGAAAACCCTAAACATCCAAAAACCTAACCCTTGGAGATGAAACATCAGAATATGGGCCCCATTGGGGTAAATTGGTACATCAATTTCTCGGGGTCGTAACTTTGGCATACTATCTCCGTTTGACGCACATGATACATCGCTAGAAATATCTATCCGAGGAATACACTATTGATAGCGAATATCGAGTTTGAAACAAACTCATATTCCCTGGAGCATTCATGCCCCAAAAACATCATTTAGGGCCTCAAAATGGCTCCGGAAGTTCAGGACCCGAAAAACTGCTAAAAATAGTAAATTGTGCCATAATTAAGGAAACTAAAAAACTAAAAGAAACAATGGTGTGGGTCCAAGTGGAATAGGTGGGTGGCCACCAATATCCACCTGGATCATTCCTCCCCCCTTAGGAAGCAATGGTTCTCATTGCATTGAGTTCCTCCATGAGATGAGGAAACTTCTATTGAACTTGGTCCCTGGTGAGCCACTTACCCTGGTGAAGGAGTTGGCCTGCTTTGACAACTCGATATAGCTGGATCCTCTACTAGTGGGTGTTCTTGATCTATGTGTCCATAATCTGATCAGTGGTCGGACGCGTCTAGTAGAGGTGGAAAGTAGGGTCGAAGGTGGTCCACATTGAACACTAGGTGCAGACCAAGGAATGGTGGAATATTGAGCTCAAAAGCATTTCCCCCTACAACCTTGGTGATGGTGTATGACCCATATCAGAGAGGGCGAATCTTGTGGTAGGGTCCATTGAGGCACTCCTTTTGAAATGTAGCCACACTTTGTCGCCCACCTGGAATTTGTGTGGCACCCAATGTTGATCATGTCACTTCTTGTACTTAGCATTGGTTATGTCAAAGATATCATGAACCTGTTGGCAGATGTGCTGAATGCGCTCAATGAAGTTGTTTGCCTTGTCAGCCTCAAACTGGACATGGGTTGAATCTGCCTGAGTAGCTGCAAATGGCATGGCTAAAGCTCGTTAATGGGACATAGTGGTTGGAATCCGAAGCCCACTTGAAAGGGGTTTTGGTTGGTTGAGCTATGGAGAGCACAGTTGTAAATGTTGTACATAGGGGGCTCTCATCCCATGCATGGATTCTTTGAGTTGTACATCACATGAAGATGGTACAATCCATAGGGGAGGCTCTCATCCCATGTGCATGGATTCTTTGAGTTGTACATGCGCAGAATGTGTACAATCATCCAGTTGATGACCTCTGTCTGGCCATCAGTTTGTGAATGGAGAGCTGTGGACTTGGTGAGATTCGTGTCCAGCATTGACCAGAGGCTGGACCAAAATGTAATGAGGAGCCTATTGTCTCGATCTGAGATGATAGACTGTGGGATCCCAAAGTGTACCCACAGTCATTCAAAGAAGAGTTTAGCAGTGGCTTCTACTATGATATTCTTCTTGCAGGCCATCATAATGGACATCTTTGAGAATCTGTCGATGACCACAAAAATAAAGAAATTTCCATGCTTAGTAGAAGGAAGGCCCGACATGTAATCCATGGAGATGGATTCCCAAGGTCGACTAGGGGTTGGCAGTGGAGTATAGAGGTCTTGCTTCTTGATGGTCGGTTTGGCAATGGCGCAAGCAGTGCAGGACTTGATGTACTTCCCGACATCCTGTCGAAGATTCGTCCAATAGAAATACTTTTGCAGTACTGCCACAGTTTTCTCAACCCTGAAATGCCCAGCGACTCGACTGTAGTGTGCCTCCCAAATTATCTTGGCACGCTCGCTTGAAGGAACACAAAGATGTCCTAGGTGACATAGCAGGGCATCCTAGAGGTGAAAATTAGGAACTTACTTACCCTCCAAGAGTGTATTTTATGTGTGGCCGAATTCTGGATCACTTTTGTAGAGAAGCATCCAATCAGAAGTCTCGTTCCCACAAGAGTTGAGCACCGTGGTTAGCGCCATGATAGGGGGTCGGCTGAGACAGTTTGAAACATTATTAGTGCTTCCTTTCCTATACTTAATGTTCAAATGAAACTATTGCAGGTATGTGGACCACTTCTGATGGAGATCATTTTGTAACTTCCCTTGTGTCTGTATGAACTGCAAGGGTCGGTGGTCTGTGTGGATGACCGTTTCCTTTCCCAAAATGTAATGATTCCATTGTCGGCAAGCCTGCACAATGGAATACATCTCTTTGTCATAAGTGGGATACTTCCGAACTATGTCATAAAGTGTCTCACTATGATATGCCACTGGATTCCCCTGTTGAGTAAAGATTTCCCCAATAGCATAGTCGAAGGTATCTGTCTCGATCTCAAATGGTTGTTGAAAGTCTGGTAATGCGAGCACTGGTGCAGAGCAGAGGCGATGTTTCAAATTGTTGAACACTTTCTGTTGAGATTCAAACCAAAATAATTTTTCTTTCTCTCCTCCCTTCGTGACTTGACTCACGGGCCAAGTGATATGGGAGAATCCAAACAAAAACCTACGATAGAAATTGGCAAGACCCAAAAATTTGTGGAGCTCTGTTAGGATGGTTGGGGCTGGCCAATCCTGAATGACTTGGATCTTGGATGGATTCACATGCACCCCCCGCTCATCAATAATGTATCCCAGATACTGAACCTGTTTCATGCCAAAAGTGCACTTCTCCAAATTGACACACAACTTGTGTTGCCGCAGTGTTTGGAGGACTTGTCGGATGTGGTGGAGGTGTTCTTCCCAAGTTTGGTTGAAGATCATAATGTCCTCCAAGTACACCACTACAAATGAGATGGTGAACGGTCGCAAGATGTCATCCATTAGTCTCATGAAGGTTGTAGGGGCACTTGTCAACTCGAAAGGCATGACCAGCCATTCGAAAAGGCCCTCCTTGGATTTGAAGGCAGTCTTCCACACATCAGAGGTTTCGATTGGTACCTGGTGATACCTAGACTTCAAGTCGATATTGCTAAAATATTTCACCCCCTTGAGTTGGTCCAGAAGGTCATCAATCCGTGGTATCAGGTACCTATTCCGGACAGTGATCTTGTTCAGTGTCTGATAGTGAATGCAGAGTCTCCAAGTCCCATCCTTCTTCTGCACCAACACGATCAGGCTCCCACAGGGTGATGAAGTCGGCCGGATGTGACCTTTTTGCAATAGCTCCTGAATATGCCTCTTGATTTCTTCATTCTCCATAATAGAGCATTGATATATTTATCCATTGGGCAGTGGCGCACCTGGGGTCAGATCAATGGGGTGCTTGACCTGATAGTGTAGAAGCACCCCTACAAGGGAGGTGAAGATGTCCTGGTACTCCTCCACAACCTTATCCATCTATTGTTGTTGTGTAGAGGGGGCCTGTCTGGAGGTCGTGGCCACAATATTCTTCTTTCCTTGAGGGCGGATCATTAGGAAAACAAATTTCTTGGTTTTGGCAATGAGCTTACTACATTGTTTTTGTAGTAACCAAAGAGATGGTTGTAGGGAGTTCTATTTTCGGTATCCTGTACAACTTATTTCCCAAAGTATTAATAACAACACGAGGCCTGGACTCATACACAACATGTCTCTTCCACAAGTATGTTTGGCCTAATAATACATCAGAAACCTCAAGAGGAGAAATGTCACATAATACCTCATTCGTGAAGGGCTTGCTGCTGTAGGGAAGGTGACATTGATGGTTTACACGGAGGTCCCGTCCTTGGTGCAACCACTCGATGGTGTTGTTGGGACCCATAAATGTCCCTTTTTCACCATCTCTTTTGCTCATTCAACCTTACCAATTCTATGCTAAATTCCTAATAATTGTTGCTAAGACCCTTTTTACCGAGGTATGCATCATTAATATTGTTTTTATATTTTATTCACTTTAACATGTTGGATTGGTATAATTTCTTATATTTTATCCATGAATATTCAAACTAATGATTACACTGTGTAGAACAACCAAGTCTTAAATAAAGATCGTTGTTGTTACAAAACGCTGTTATAGTTGTGCACCAACTCTACATGTTGTTACATGACTACAACAATTGCGCACCCTTTTTGGAAGATGCTACACCTGCTGCAATAGATATCCACCGATCCTGGAAACTGTTCCTTCATGCAAATTCGAATCATGAAGACTGATCCTCAAGGATATTACATGTTTTGGTTCACATTGATGATGAATATCATTTAAAATATTTTGTATATCATATGAACAACTTGAGAATCTTCGATTCTCAAAGCTGTTCTGACTCTGTTTTCAACTGAATAACTCTGTCTTTAAATAGCAGATCCTTTGTAATCATTATTACAAAATTTTAGTTGTGAACAGATAGTGAAAAAGAGCACATTGTATCTGAACCTTTTTTGGCGAATCAATAAAGAAGTGGATTGAGTTTTGTTAACCTACCGTAGTCTATTCTCAAGTGGATTTAGTGAGAGGGAAAGGGCCCACCTTCTTGACAAACTCCCCTTTGTTTTTTTGTTTAGAATAATTTCTTTGATTTGGATAATTGATCTGCTTAGCATTTCTAGCATATATCTGATGTTACAGTCAGTTCTTTCATGTTTAATGCACATCTCTGTGTCTCATGAGAATTAGAGTAAATTGTTTGATACCGCTGGATAATTTCTTTCCTTTCCTACATTAGATTTAATCTCTGAAAACAAAAGTGTGAATTCCTTTTTTGCAGTTAAGTAGGTCTCCTTTCAGCAAGTAGCACACAGTTTCTTTCTCCAAGAGTAAAATAGAAAGTTATAATAGATTAGATAATCTAGGATTCTTATGCACCCATTAGTTCAAGATTTCATTTATGCAAGTGTGATTTCGATTCTATAGAAGCTTCATCTGTGTCAGCAACTTGTGTTAAAGTTCAACCTTTCAATTAGGTTTCTTATTGAAATTTGAATAAATGTTGCTTCCATAATCTAGCATAGACTGTGCAAAATTATCTTGCAATAACAAAACCTCCCTAGGTTTGACAATTTATATTGAACACCTTAATTATCTATTTAATTATACAATTAAAGTGCCCAACATTTTGGCGTCATTGCTGAGGAATATAATTATAGATTTTTCTAAACACATTAGTTTTCTTTTATTAGGAATGAATAAGTCTACATGAATCGAGGAGCAAGAGGATGTATTCCCAAAAATACTAACCCTACATGTACCAGAGGACATGGAGGAAGGAACCCTGCACTGGGAAGACCAACCTTTGCTGATGATATTATAGCCAGAGTAGATTCTTCTTTAGGATCTATCTTCTGCCCTTCAAATCCTCCAACGAGACAAATTCCTCAGTCATCAGAACTGCCCCAGTTCGAAACATCGCTTTCATCAAGGGATGAAGCTGAAAGTTTGTTACCAACAAATCAACAAGCAACACTGGAGAATATTGAAGATCAAGGAAGTATAGCTCAGTCAAGAGAAAGACCAAAAAAAGTTTTTTATCAGATTAACGGACAAATAGTCACTAAGGAGGAGTGGGACTCTTACCGTATTGAGTGGAAAGAGAGAGAAACCATGGAAAATCAAGGAGATAATGAAGAGGAGTTCAACCGAGAGGATCCATAGAACAATGAAGATCAGGTAAATGATGAAAATACTATCTCTACCCTAGTTTTTCCTATTACTAATATTCCTACAAGGGGGATAGCTACTATCAAGAACATACCTCTTTCAACCCTACCAAATTTCCATGGATTGTCTACTGAGGATCTAGATGAGTTTCTGTTTGAATTTGATATTCTGTGTAGAAGCTATGACTACACTACTATTGCACAGAAACTTAAACTGTTTCCAGCCACATTGAAGGGAAATACGTTAAGATGGTTCATGAGCCTTGGAGGAGAGAATATCTCAACATGGGTACAGATGAGGTAGCTTTTCCTGAACAAGTACCAAGACTACTGTCGAACAAGGGAACAAAGGGAGGAACTGTTCAAGATGTCTCAGAAAGAGGATGAGACTATTGAATATTTTGTAGAGCGACTCCAGTACAATCTACAAAGGTCTGGACATCCAGATGTGAGTAAGGACATTCTGAAAACTATTTTTCTAAAAGGGGTTAGAGATGATTGTTTAGACATGCTGAATATGCTTGGCAAGGGAGATATATTTAAGGAATCCTATGAAGACATTGTAAATCTTTGCAAGAGATGTTCTTGAGGAACTACAAGGAATAAGTCAGTTACCAAGGATACCACTTTTTCAAGGGTACATAAATCCACCAATGGAGGGGCAATAAGAGCAGAAATAGGCAATTTGTTAGAAGACTTTAAAACAGAAATGATTAACTCTTTTGCTTCACAAATTGATACTCTGCAAATTAAACAAAAACAAGTAGAAGCAGAAAAGGCATTATCTATTTTCTATCCAAAGTGCAGAGACAAACATCCGAAAAGGGAATGCCCACTCAACAGTTTTCGGGTATGTCTTATTTGTGAATTAGATCATTCTACTGAAAAATGTCCCTCTTTACCAGGTGTAAAAGCATCAATGAAGGTGACTAATGAAGAAGCAAAGGCTGCCTATCTAATTACACAAAGAAGACAATGGAAACCAAGAGGCCAAGGTATGAACTCTCAATTCTCTCCTGCAACACTTAATTATTGGAACAATTAGCTACCTTATGGCCAGATGAATGATCCCCCTCCAAATCCAATTCTCCCTCCTTATCAGGATCCCAATGCATGGTTACCTATGCCCCAACAACAAATTCACCATGGGTAATGGAACCCTTATTGGAGAGGCCCTCAACAACAACTTAGCTATCAAAACCATCAACCGAACCTCTATCAACAACAGTTCCAACCCCAGTATCAGCAGTAATAGCTGCAGTTACCTCCCAATGCCCCACAAAACAATCCTCCCTTATGACCTTAGATGCCTGTGAAACCTAACTCAAACCCAAATAATAAGGTCGTTCAGAATATTGATATATACAATGTGCCAGCTCTTTCTATTAATCCTATGCCTTATGATGAGATAAAATGAAGATCAGGGAGAATAGTTGAACCCATAATTGAAGATGCTCCATCTTCAGAATCAGACAAGGAATCAGGAGAAAAACCATCTGTCGATACATAAGAAATCAACCAACCTATTAAAGAATCCACAGACCCCATTCCCTAAAAGACTAGAAATTACCAAAACTGTGGAATTACCATCCTTCAATCTCTTAGGAGAATTGCAAAACCTGCATGTTAACATTCCACTATTGCAAGCGCTTAGATATGTCCCTATTTATGCCAAGACTATGAGAGATCTATGTATCATAAGACCTAGAAGGAAACCTAGGGAACCCCTCATAGTGCATGTAGTGGGGGACTTTTCTGAACTGATGTTAGGAAAAACCCCACCCATTAAATATGGTGACCTAGGAAACCCTACAGTCATTGTCAAAATTGGACAAACACCTATTCCCCATGTGTTAGTTGACTTAGGGGCAACAATTAATATTATGCCAATAGAAACTACATAATTTTTTCAACTTAGAACACAAGTCCGACCTACTCCTACTTTTTTAGAATTAGTTGATCATTCCACCATCCAACCAGAAGGAGTAATCGATGATTTAGTCATTTCAGTTGATTCATGAGAGCATCCTGCTAATTTTGTCATTTTGCAACCCAAAACCCATCTGGGGGGCCACCCTCTAATTCTAGGAAGACCATGGTTAGCCATAGTTGATTCCTTCATTGGTTGTAGATATGGTTCCATGACCATATATGATGGTTATGACACAAAAAAAAATACCCTGTATCCTCATGCTACACCCAGTATGGAACCCAACAATTATTTATGGATGGACATTGAGGATGAAAGTGCTCTGCCTATGTTAACCATAGGAAAATCCCTAAGTTTCAAAGATGAGATAGAGGATGAGTTAATCAATTGTTTTATCTATGACCCCTCTACTGTTATAGAGAAAACGCATGACTGATTGACTGGAATCTTCGACCCTATTGCCCAGGAAGACATGAGCCTAGAAATGTTCTTTGAAACTGCTGTAAATCAAATCGATTCAGCTGTAAAAGCAAATGCTGAGACATAAACAGCCGAATTATTTCCCAAAGTCAGTTCTAAGAGCATCACTGTAGAAATTGAACCTAGAAAAACCCTGAACTTCAATCCCAATTTATCTATTGTCGAAACTCGTCGATTGATGAAGTTACTAATTGAACATAAGGAGTCATTTGACTGGGATTACATGGATATGAAAAGAATTTCCTCTGAACTATGCACCCACCATATATACATCAAGGAAGAATGTTGACCCATTTGCCAACCCCAAAGGAGGATGAACCCTAATCTTAAAGAAATAGTTAAAGAGGAACTCCAGAAACTTCTCACTGTTGGATTCATCTATCCTATATTAGACAATGAGTGGGTTTCACCGTTGGTTATTGTACCCAAAAATAATGGTAAGTGGAGTGTGTGTGTGGACTATAGAGCCCTGAATAAGGCCACACAGAAGGATCATTTCCCTCTGCCATTTATTGATCAGGTTTTAGACAACCTAGCTGGGAAAAAGTTTTTCTCTTTCCTAGATGGATTCAGTGGCTATAACCAATAAAAAATTGCTCCAAAGGATCAAGATAAGACCAACTTTACCATCCCTTCGGGCACATTTTCCTACAAGGTTCTCCCATTTGGCTTGTGTAATGCACCAACCACTTTCCAGAGAGATGTAATTGGTATTTTTTCTGATATGGTGAATGATTGTATGGAGATATTCATGGATGATTTTACACCTTATGGTATTGATTTTGATGAAGCTTTGACTAATACAGAAAAAGTGCTCAAGAGATGTATATAGTCTCATCTTTCATTAAGCACAGAAAAATTCCATATGATGATGAGCGAAGGTGTGGTGTTGGGACACTTCATTTCTTATGCAGGAATTCAGGTAGACCCAGCCAAAATCTAGGTAATTTTGGACATTCCAACTCCATCAACTCAGAAAGAGGTAAGAATTTTTTTAGGGCATGCTGGATATTACAGGAGATTCATTAAAAAAAAATCCAAACTTGCCTCTCCCTTGTTTTTCCTATTAACAAAAGATGTTGACTTTCATTGGAATGACAATTGTGAATTGTCTTTTACAGATTTGAAACATAAATTATCCATAGCTCCCATTATGACAGGGCCCAATTGGGCTTTTCCTTTTCACATTTCTTCAAATTCCTCAGACACTACAATTGGTGCAGTACTAGGGAAGCAGGAGGACAAATAACCCTATGTTATATACTATATCAACAAGAACATGACTCTTGCTGAGTTAAATTATACAGTTACTGAAAGAGAATTCTTGGTAGTAGTTTATGCAATAAATAAATTTAGGCATTATGTCACTGGTTATTCTACCTTTATTCATAATGATCATACAACAATTAAATATCTGATGAGTAAACCTATTACTAATGCCAGAGTAACAATATGGTTGTTATTACTTCAAGAATTTAACATCACTATAGTAGATAGACGAGGGAAATAAAATGTGGTTGTTGATTTTCTCTCAAGACTGCATATAAATGATGATAATTCACCATTAGATGATTCCTTTCTAGATGAACATTTGTTTGCAGTATCTACTCAATCACCTTGGTATGAAGACATTGCTAATTACTTGGTTGGAGGGAAGGCACCTCCACATCTATCTCCAAGAGAAAGAAGGAAAATCATTCAAAAGAGTGCTCGATATAGTTGGATAGAGGGATACCTTTTCTACACAGGAATAGATCAAGAAATTAGGATATGTGTGAGGGATGATGAATTTTATGATCTTCTCAAATATTTCCATGATGGCCCTTGTGGGTGTCATTTTGTTGATAAAAGGACTAGACATAAATTTTTAAGGATGGTCTATTTTTGGCCCACCATATTTCAAGATGCCAAGAAGTATGTCTAGGCATGTGATAGTTGCCAACGAATGGGTCAGCCAAATCATAGGGATGAGATGCCTCTCCAGCCTCAAGTAGTGTTAGAGCCTTTTGAGAGATGGGCCATGGACTTTGTAGGGCCCATTAACCCACCTTCTAATAAGAAACTTTATATATTGGTTTGTACAGATTACATGACCAAGTGGGTGGAGGAAAAAGCACTCATCAAGGCCTCAGAAGAAGTTGTCTTAGCATTCTTATTTGAAGATATATTTGTTAGGTTTGGAATTCCCAGAGAATTAATAACTGATGGAGGACCCCCTTTCACATCACATAAGTTTGAAGCGCTACTCAGTCAATATCATGTTTTACATTGAACAACTTCTCCATACCATCCACAAAGTAATGGCCAAGTAGAAAGTACCAACAAAGTCATAGAAGCTATTCTTACTAAGACAATGAGAGAACATCGTAGGGATTGGTTTGACATATTGCATGAAGCTCTATGGGATTATCGAACTACTTGGAGGAACACAACTGGTTTTTCTCCTTATGAGCTTGTATATGGAAAAAGACATGTTTTTCCCATTGAATTCAAAATAAAAACCTTAAGAACTGCATCAGCAGTCAACCTCAACTTGACTATGTCACAGAAAGCCAGACTGCAGCAGCTCAATGAGTTTGATGAAAAGAATTTGGAAACTATTCATCAAACCACAGTGATTCAACAGCAGAGAACAAAATGGCATGATTGAGTCATCAAGAAGAAATTATTCCAAAAAGGAGATTGGGCTCTGTTGTATGATTCACACTTTAAATAATATAAGGGTAAGTTGCGTACATGATGGCTTGGACCTTACGAGGTAGACACTAGTTTTCCCAATGGGACAGTTAGGTTAATTACTATTGATGGATCCAATAAATAGTTATATGCAAATGGTCATCAGTTGTGCCTATATCAGCATCCACTTTCCAAGGAAGAATTTAAATTGATATGTACCGTTGATACAAATTACCATTTTTTAAAGGGAACGGAGCCTGCTTCTTCCCCTTCTGAACTTTAGGACATTTTTCTTTCAAATAAAATCTTGTATATAAATACATTGTGCAAATTTGAAATTTTCTTATTTTACTTCACGCATTTCATTTCTCTATTTTTTTTTTTTTTTTTCTAATAAATTCAGCCTAGAAAGGTATCCGATAATTGCTTGTGTGCAGATAAACTGAAGAACAACAAGGTAGATTACAGCAGAAGAAGCCAAAGGATTAGTTTTTGGAAGTTGAAAAACTTCCTAAAAACTAAGTATTTCTGTGTTTGGGGAGATTTTCATGCTATTACACCCTTTTGGCCGATTTACATGTCATTACACCCTTTTTTCCAACTTACATGTTGTTACACCCTTTGGCCGACTTACATGTTGTTACACCGTTTTGGCCGATTTGCATGCTTTACACATGTTCCTGACTCTTTTGCCTTGCATGTAGTTACACCCAATGCCACCGTTTCGACCAACCTATCTGATGATACACCTACTGCTATCATTCCTTTTGGCTATTTTCTTAGCATTTCTGCCATTTGTACATATGGAAACACTGTTGTTTTGTCAATATTTTCGCCATTTTTCAAAAATTACTTTATGCTTTCTCTGTCACACAAGGGTCGCTTCATCATTGCTTAAATCCACATCCACAACTTTCTAAACTGTTCAACCATAGAAAGGGATCCACTTATGCTCCACTTTTCATATTGTCATTTCTCACGTTCGAGAGCCATCTCTCATTATTATAGTCATTCCACACAGATCAAATGGCGGTTGGATAGTGCAGTTACTCGGACATATCGGTTCGTGTGGTAAGTTATGAGGTATGATTACTAAATCTATGTGTCCAAGTGATGTAATATATGAAATCAAGTTTCAATGCCTATTTGTTGATTGTCCTAAATTAATTTCACCCNCCATGCCAACATAATCTCAAAATCTCATTTTATTAACACCTCCGCTACCTTTTCAACCACGCTTATTTTCACTGAGACACTATGTTCTTTATGCAATCCTTGCTCGAACTTGATGTGAATCTGGTGAGGTGTTGGTTTCTCCTCCTTTGTGACTGTTAAGACTCCAAATGACGTCATGGGAGGATCAACTATGAGATATGAGCCGGAAAATCTGGATGTGTTGTTGCTACACCCAGATGTTTAACAAATTTTTCTACAGGCCGAAGGGATTCCTTATTTCAAGAATCTACAGAGGTTCAACGAAGTAGAGGTATTGGAGTTCAGGTAGAACCTTACAGAAGGGTATTCAATAGTGAATGGGTTGAGAATTCTAGTGACAGAGGAATCTGTGGCTGTCGTTACAGGATTTCCCATAACAGGAAACAGGTGGTTTAGCAAACAATCACATCTTGCCAAAGCAGAGAAGGACTTTCTCGTGAACCATGAGCGTGTGCAAACTAAGGGCTAAGTTGTCAATGTCAATTCCTTACCAGCACCCTGGGGGAAAGTCACTGAATTTATCAAAAGGTACATTACCTGTGAAGGACGATACCAAGTTGTTTATTTTTCTGATTTTATCATACTATCGCATTTGAGACATCAGAAATTAATCAACATGCCTTATTATATTCTTCAGTCTTTGCATAATATGGCTCAGTTTTTCAAACGATCCAAGTACCCCATGAATTATCTTTCCAATCATAGAATCATAGGCTTGTTGATTCATAGCGGAATGGGACTCCCTCACGACCCATTACCTGAAGTGCTTGTGCCATCTACTGTGCCTACTGCCATAGCCAACCCTGAATAGACCATTTCTGCACTTGCTGCTATAGCCAACCTAGACCAGTCAACTACTACACCTACTGTTACAGCTGCCCCAGAACAGTCAACCCCTATATCCTCAACTGCACCAACAGTTAAAACCTCAACTGTAATTCCCCGTAAGACAACTCCGAATACCAAACGAAAAATCAGAAGCACCTCTCACACAGCTCAGAAACACCTTGACAGTATTCATCCAGCACAACTTAACCCTATTCCTACAGATGTGATTGAGCCTCACGAGCCTCAGTCCTTGGCTGCAACAGAGGTTGTTACGAAATTCACTCCTACTCCTATATCTAAGAAAAGGGGAACTCTTACCCCTATTTCTACTTTACCGAGGAAGCGAACTAGGTTAGAAAAGTTAATTGCAACAGAAGTTTTAGGACCCCATTATAACTGACAACACGACAACTACTTCTACTGTTGAAACAACAATAAATCAAAATCCTTCTATCGTTGCAACAATAGTTCAAAACCCTATTGTCAATGCCACTGAATTGCCTCAGAAAACAAAACGTTGATCTAGAAAGAAATCTCAGAAAGATATCGACAGATTTGTTGTGACAGAGTGTCCTAATCTTGTTGATACTCTGAAACTTCCATATTTTGATATCAATGATACCAATCTAAGTGAAAGGCTCACCGATTTTATGGAAGTATGAATTCCTAGTTTCACCTTGTGTAAGGAATTCCAAGACACTATTTCATCCTTGCGGGCAGAATGTCAATGAGTTGCACCAGAATCATTGGCTTTGCTTGATGATTATGTAAATCATTCGTCAGGTGATGAAGTACATATATTATCAGACCCCAACATCCCATAATTTCCTCCTTGTACGATTGTTGAAGAACTCCCTGCTTCTTCTAGCTTGATTATCAAATAACACCCTCCTTCTCCTGAACTTAAGAGGAGATCTTATTTTTTTATATCTACCTTACCAAAAAGGAGAACTAGGTCAGCAAGACTTGCTGAAGCTGTAGTTGGATGGACAAATATAGAGAAAGCAGTGTCCATTATTTTCCCATTATCCCCAGTTGTTCAAAACGAGGTTGTTACACAAGAACCAACCTCTTCCCCGAAATTAGCTGTCACACAAGAACCAACTAACCAGGAAGAGGTTGTCACACAAGAACCAACTGACCAGGAAGAGGCTGTCAAACAAGAACTAGTGATGCCAGATGTAATTGTTACACAAGAACCAGTTACAGAAACTAGAGAGGATAATGATGATGTGCCACTTACTCAGCTATTTGCTCAGATTGAAAAGAAGATACAAGGTATTGAGAATTCTAGGATTGTTGAACTAAGAAAAGAAAATGACAACCTCAAAGAACAGTTAGATTCCCTAACCAAGGACTTGCAGGTTTCTCAACAAAGGAACTCAGGGAATTCCACTTTGGGAATATTATCTCAGGCAACAACTGTTATGAAGGAAAATGAAGAGCACATGTGCTACCAATGTGGTAATATCTATTTTCAGGAAGGATATAAAATTTACAAAGTACCAATGAATGGATAGGCTGAGGAACCATCCAATTTCTCAGTAAAAACAAAATGTGACCTTATTGTTCCACAAGAACCAGTAAACCAGAGGAGATCTCGTCGTCATAAAGTAGTTGTTGGTTTACCAACAACTTTAAAACAAACACCTATGTTACACTTACCAGCCATAACTACAGCAACTCAGAATGCTTTTGTTCATAAAAACAAAGCAACACAAACATATTTTTGAAAATAACAGATGTTGGGGGTACACACAAGTTTTTCAAATACTGGTACTTAGTGAAATTCTTAGCAATTTTTCACTAGAGGAGTCACCTCCTTAACTCAGAATCGGTGTCAGTATTGAATGATATTTGCATGAGGACATGCAATGTTTTCAGCTAGGGGGCATGTTAGGACCCAAAAATGTCCCTTTTTCACCATTTGTTTTGCTCATTCAACCTTACCAATTCTATGCTAAATGCCTAATAATTGTTGCTAAGACCCTTTTTCCCAAGGTATGCATCATTAATATTTCTTTTATATTTTATTCACTTTAACATGTTGGATTGGTAGCGTTTCTCATAGTTTATCCATGAATATTCAAACTAATGATTAAATTGTGTAGAACATCCAAGTCTTAAAGAAATATCGATGTTGTTACACAAGTTCGTTACAATTGTGCACCAAATCTACACGCTATTACACGACTACAACAATTGCACACCCTTTTTGAAAGATGCTACACCTGCTGCAACAGAAATCCTTCATTCCTAGAAGCTGGTCCCTCATGCAAATTTGAATCATGAAGCCTGATCCTCAAGGCTGTTACACGTTTTGGTTCACATTGATGATGAAGATCATTTAACAGATTTTGTATATCATACAAACAACTTGAGAATGTTCGATTCTCAAAGATGTTCTAAGTTCATTTTCAATTGAATAACTTTGTCTTTAAATAGCAGAGCCTTTGTAATCATTATTACAAAATTTTAGATGTGAACAAAGACTGAAGAAGAGCACATTGTATCTGAACCTTTTTTGGCGAATCAATAAAAAAGTGGATTGAGTTTCATTAACCTACCGTAGTCTATTCTCGAGTGGATTCAGTGAGAGGGAAAGGGATCACCTTCCTCACAGACTCCCCTCTGTTTTTATGTTTATATTAATTGCATTGATTTGGATAATTGATCTATTTAGCATTTATATCATATATATGTTGTTACAGTCAATTCTTTCATGTTTAATGCACATTTGTATGTCTCATGAGAATTAGAGTAAATTGTTCGATACCGCTGGAGAATTTATTTACTTTCCTACATTAGATTTAATCTCTGAAAACAAAAGTGTGAATGCCTTTTATGCAGTTAAGTAGGTCTCCTTTTAGCAAGTATCACAGAGTTTATTTCTGCAAGAGTAAAATAGTAAGTTAGAATAGATTAGATCATCCAGGATTCTTATGCACCCATCAATTCAGGATTTCATTTATGCAAGTGTGATTTTGATTCTGTAGAAGCTCCAGCTGTGTCAACAACTTGTGTTAAAGTTCAAACTTTCAATTAGGTTTCTTACTGCAATTTGAATAAATGTTGGTTCCATAATCTAGCATAGACTGTGCACAATTATCTTGCAATAACAAAACTTCCTTGGGTTTGACAATTTATATTTAACACCTTAATTATCTATTTAATTAGACAAGTAAAGTTCCCAACATGTGTATGGTTGTGGGTGTGCTGTTGTCAGAAAGCCCATCTGTTTCATGACCTCTAATGATATGAGGTTCTTTTGGCTCTTGCTGTCGACAATGAACTGCAACAGGGAACCCTTTACCCACATCTGGGAATAGAAGAGGTGCTCCACCTCCTTTGGATCTTCTGGTTCTTTATTTTGGATCTTCATGGTGGAAGCAATGGCATTGGGATCCACGTCGATAATATGCTTCCCCCTTTCAGTCCCCTTGTCAGGTTATGATTCAGAGTCAGACCCTGCATCTGATTCAAAAGCCTTCAACTCAGCTAATAGTGATTGCTTGGCCCGAAACTCACTTGTGTTGTGAGTGGAGCTCTTATGGAACTCACACCACTTCCCCATGTCCTTTTTTGGCTTCGTTATGTTGTTCTTTTCTTGCAGCTTTGGAAGGTTGTCTTGGGTTTCCCTGCCTTGGCTTGGTCCTTTGTTCGATGGTTTGGGGGTACCTTTCCCTTGCTTCTGATTCACACACCCAAAGTCTCGCTTCTTATGTTTGAACTTCTACTCAATCTTGGCAGTATACCGGTATGCCGCACCAAGTGAGGAGATGTCGAGGAACTCCATTTCCTCCTGAATGTATCTATGAAGACAACTGTGGAACTTTAGCACCAAATGTTTCTTTGAATCTTTGATACCCAACTTTGTGCATGGGGTATGGAACAAATTCGTCACCTCATGCACATCTTGGTCTCTTTGTTGCCACAGCATAGTCCATTGTATGTATTTGTCCTCATAGATCCCCATGGGATAATATTGTTCCTTGATGGTGTCTCAGAAAGAATTCCAAGTGGGTACGACCGAGAATAGAGATGGTTCCCCCTTGTTTTGTTTCTCCCACTAGGTTTCCCACTATTCCTTGACATGGGGGGCAACTTTAAGGAGTGAAAAATTAATCCTTTCTTGGTCGAAAAAGTCATGAACCGAGAAATATCCTTCTAACAGATTCAACCATCTATCAACAACATCTGCATCTATTTGGACCTCAAATATGGGAACGTCAAAGTTTACTTGTACCTTAAAAGGAGTAGCACCTCTAGAGTGGTTGTTGGATATAGATGCGCTGCCAGTGGGCAGTCGTTGAAGGATCTGGGCAAAGTTGTCGATCATCACATTCCTTTGTTTCTAGAGGGCCTCCTCGAGCAATAATTTGATAGGATCTCCTACTCCCTCATATTTCTTTTCTTCCCTCATGGGTGACCGTTAGGATTTGCGAGGATGATCTTGCAAGAGTTCAACTAGATCGAGACCTAACTCCTTATACTCCAACCTCGTTGGGGACATGCAAAGAAGGATCAAGAAAGAGAAGACAACTCTGATACCATTGATCCGGGTTTATGCAAGAACATAATGAAATACAAAAAGACACATAAATGTAGAGATGCAGTGGAAGTAAAACTTCATTTCATTAACAACAAATGACTGAAATATGCTTACAGACAGAATGGAAATAAAATAGCTTCGGCGCTGGTAGCTTATCTCTATGAAGAGATGTGGTGGCTACTAGACTCTAAAATGTATGTTACAATGAGGCTCATAGGCATATATATTATTGAGAAACAATGGAAAACCCTAAACATCCAAAAACCTAGCCCTAGGAGATGAAACGCCAGAATATGGGCCCTGCTGGGGTAAATTGGTACATCAATTTCCCGGGGTCGTAACTTTGGCATACTATCTCTGTTTGACGCACATGATACATTGTTGGAAATATTTATCTAAGGACTACACTACTGATAGTGAATATCGAGTCTGTAATAATCTAATATTTGTTGGAGCATTCATGCCCAAAAAATGTCGTTTAGGGCCTCAAAACGGCTCCGGAAGTTCAGGACCCGAAAAACTGCTAAAAATAGTAAATTGTGCTACAATTAAGGAAACTAAAAAACTGAAAGAAAAAATGGTGTGAGTCCAAGTGTAATAGGTGGGTGGCCACCAATATCCACCTGGATCACTATGCGGGCAGAGTACTCACATCTTTTTGAATATTTTGAAAATATTTCTGATATTATGTAAATGAGTTGCACTGAGGATAGTGCAAAAATAAGGGGAGGGGATTGTAATACCCCAAGGTCGAGCCCCTATGAAATGCAATGATGTTTGTAGGTTGGTGAGACAAGTAATTATAAGATGGTATGCTTATGTGTTTATTAGGCTGAAGAGCCTAGATGCTAAGGTCAATGGGTCTAATTTTTGTATATGTAATTATGCAGATTATTAATAAAATACATCGTTGTGTGTAGACCGACCACGAAGAAAGAGTTATGGGGGAATAATCTCCACTAGGTAGGGAAAGGAATGGGTTTGAGAGTCTAGGAAAGAGGGGATAAGCTTGAGGGCTTAACCCAAGGGAATATTATAATGTATTCCTGAAAAGTACTAAAGTTGGGAAATTAAACCTAGTTATCCTAAGTTCCTTTGAGGAGTGGAACAAACTCCAAGTGGAGAGGAGCGTGCTCCTAGAGAGCCAAGTGTCACCCAGGATGCATGCATATTTATGTGGGAAGTTACACCTTTTTTGGGGGTTCACGAACCATTTTGACCACCTTCCTAAGTAGTTATGTCTCACCATTGCAGCTCTCTCACGATTTTGCAAGCTCACCATTCTCACCATTTTCCTTTCTCGCTCTCAAAATTTTGACCATATTGGCCATTTATTTTCCCACAAGTTCATGCTAAGCATGTTGGACATACCTTGTTCAGTTCACGCATGCACTGAACAAGTACGCATCAAGAATCATTTTTGTCTTTGTGAACCTTTGTAAATTGTTGATTTGTACCCTTGTCTTACCCGATTTTAGTGGTTGTGTATTGAAGAGGCGGGTTTCCAGGCTCGTGGTTGAAGAAGAAGGTTGTCAGGCCTGTGAGAAACTCTCTCCAGTTGAGAGAGTTTGTTGGGAAGTGATTTCTCCTGGAGGCAGTCCAGTACCAGCTACGAAGCTGTGAGAATTCTTGTTCTAGCCTATTGTTGAAGCCCTGAAAGGGAAGTGGAGCAACCGATGGACTATGGAATAGTGAAGGTGCATATTTCTGGGGCGGGAAAGACATGTGGGGAATGAGAGTTTGTGATTATTGGGTGTAAGTAGGCTCCTTGGAGAGAATCCTTCCAGTTGCAGAGTGCAGTTCCCATAGCCTCAACCTAGGTCTAGGGTTCTTTTTTCATAGGTGGATTTTAGTCCTAGCTTGGGGGTGACCCACTGATGAGTGTGATGAACAAGGTGGTCTAAGGCTGGGAGGTTCATGGAAGGTCTGCACACAGTTCGTGGTCATTTATTGAAATATAAGTACCACTTTTATGTTCATTTACATGTTGTGTATTTGTACATGTGTTATAATTGATGAGTAATGCCTGTATATGTTGTATGTGTAGGCTTACTGTTAATTCCACATTAATCTGTGTATGGTTAGAATATGTTGTATGTATGCATATAGTGTCAGAATGTTTTAATGTTAT
>SNQJ01S0050282.1:102099-114775 GCA_010110895.2 Picea sitchensis
CCCTTTACTCCATATGTGAGTCTGGTCGGCAAGCTATCATCAGCCTGCATCATCAACAATCATGTCAGAAATGTCAACATCACATCATCGAATCAAATGAAATATCACAGTAAACAAATCAATCCAATAGCACACTCCCTGACTCAATCCGGAGTCCAAGGGGTTCCACCGATGCCTTTGCATCCTCTAGGTCAAAAACCCTGCACACTCAATAAAACTGAGTCAATATCTCTTGTCTACATCAAATAGTAAAACGTCATGTCATCTATCAATCACATCATAATCAAGTATAAATGGTTTAACATCATAAATGTCCAGATCACTTGCGAGCAAGTTTCCTCAAATAATAAGTTTTTCTCAGTGTGCCAGAGCGGGATGTTACACTTATATTATGTTTCAACCTTTCTAATTTGGAAAATCTATGTGAATGGTATTTTGTATAAATAGAGATCATAAGATCTCATTTTGAATCATAACTCTCCCATTGTGAGAGGTAGAGGAATGAAATTTGTGTTACCCTTGAGGGTTCTTGCTATCTTGTGCTATGATATGGTTTCTCTTTGGTTTTGGAGTTGATGATGATGATTTGATAGATCTTGGAGGCCATTATTTTTCTTTTGTGGTGGTTTATCTTGGCATCTTATGCTTTATCTTGTTGTTATTGGATTGGCAAAGATTTTTTACTTGTTTCTATCATTTGTAATTCAATATCAAGTTTGATTTTGCTAAGGCTAGGTAGGGAGTATAAGTGAATACACCCCTACTTTAGCTCCATCAAAATTCTAAGCATATAATTCTTATTTGCAAGGGTTTGTTAAGGAATTATAAGGGAGTGCACCACTTAGGTTTAAACCCTAGCTAAGGTTACTTTACTTGGGGAATAAGAGGATTTATACCCCCAAGGAGGTAGTATCCCTAGCTATTGATTTTGACCCCTTTAACCCATAATTAAGGGAACTAATCATTTCATTTGAGAAATAAAGCATTGCATTGGTAAACATGAAAGTTTCAAGTTTTATATTTCTCTCACTTGTACATTGTTACTTGAGTGCTACTCTTTCTTGCCTCATTGAGGCATCCTCTCTCATCCACTAAAACTTGTTGTTGTTACAAAAATAATCTACAGCCAATAAGGATGCATAAATCTAACTCTCTAACCCTATATAACACCTAAACTAACCCTAGGAATTGGATATAGCTTTTCCCTAACAAAATAGTATCCCAAGTGCACTTTTTGAGATAGTTAGAAGTGATTTTCATTGCCTGATTTTTCTGATATAAATCTTGGTTTTCTACATACATAAGTCTCATAAATATATGTTAAGAACCAAAGACTGAATACAAAAGCACCACAATAGATATACAAGAACAATATGCAAAATATCCTTTATTACTATCAAACCCTTGAGGTAGGGCAGCACCATACAATGGATCCTATTATGGAAGGGATCCTCTCCTATTCACTTGCCTCTTAGAGGGGGCATCCTCCTATTGAGCTACCGCTCCAAATACAATATTTCTCTTCATATCCCATTACATTGCTTGAATCTCTTTATATAGTGCTACCATCACCTAAGAACATTCTAGAGGAGGAATCTTCTAGAAGTAGAACCTTCTAAGAAGTACTCTTACATTTATTATATCTAATTACAAATTTATATATCTAACTACCATAGTGGGCCTTATTTAATAATATAGTGAACCTAGTCCACCTTACATTGAATGGCCTTCAATATTATCACTATGGGCCCTCTAGGCCCCCCCACTACCTCTCTAGCTACCTTACAGTTTGGGTTTGCCATGGAAATCAATTCAAAAACAACAACAAGCATAAGGTTGGGATGACTTTAAGTTCTCTGATCATAAAACATTGGGCTCATCAAGACAATTTGCTGAAGGATAAAAATCAAATCGCTAGATAGTGTTCACTGAATAAAACATAACTTTTAACACAGTAGAAGTAGATTACTGAAGGCACGGGAACAATATTTAAAATACCACTCAATACAAGTATACACATGCGTGTCTTAGAAAAAAGAGAAAGCTCAGAGTCGTTGCCATGTGTGTACTTCATCCAACTCCCGCTTGCCGACCGATGTGACTTCAAGGGTACCTCCCAGCCAATGCTAGGGGTACTCGTCTCCCCCCTAAGCCCCCTGAGCTACAAATGGACCACACACACAATACCAAATAATTCTAGCACCCAACTTGCCTCGCAAGGTCGAGCTACCACTCATTACCTGAGATGGCTATCCCAACTCCCACAAGAGAAAGTTCAGTCAAGATAAAATTTCAGCAACGTAACATTACGTAAAAAGATGAGATCCATACTCCTCCTCCTCCATCCTTTTTATAGATTTTTTGAGTAATTAGTTTCCCAAATTCTCATTAAATTCCTTTTTCATTTAATTACTTTCAAAAAACCTCCCCCGTACACATGTCGCCCGATCTCCTAGTTGCACTAGAAAATCAATTTTATTAATTAATTAATTATTCCTATTTCCCTCACCCACCAAGAGCATTCCTAAAAACATTCCTCGGTGTCCCAATATTCCCTTACAATTCTTAAATGACTTACACCTTACTTAATTATTGGTTGAGTTCATAAATAGAAAGTCCCAAAGGCTAGATTCCTTAGTAAGTTAGACATCCATCTTTTTCTTTAAGTCTCCCCTTTTCTTTAAGTTTCCTTTTTCTTTTAAGTTTCCCCTTTTCCCCTATTTAACTAAAAATCAATTTAGCAAGTGTCAAAAAAAAACCATTTACCCTCTTTTCTTTTTAACTAAAAATTAATTTAGCGAATGTAGATAAAACAACCATTTACCCTCTTTTCTTTTTAACTAAAAATTAAATTAGAAAATGTAGATAAAAACAACCATTACCCTTTTTTTTTTAAATTTAATCCTTCAGTAGAATTTTTACTTTAATAATTAAAGTTTGAATTTCTTTACCCCCTTCTTGTTATATGTCTAATTATTTTGTTCATAGGTTCTACTTAGACCTAGGTTATAAATTTACTAGGTTGGGTAACATTTTTAAGGGAAAATTCATTTTTAAACTTTACTTATCATATCATTCATTTTAAGGCTGACTAGGTCCTAAGGAGGCACAATTTTCTAGGCAATAGGTTTATTCACTTACCAGTTAAAATCGCGACGTTCCCTTCAGGATGCACTACATTCTCCAAGGGTGTCAGTCGCCTCTTTCCATTTTATTTGCGCGACGTGCCCTTCAAGAAGAACTACGTGCTCCAAGGGTGCCACACGCCTATTTCTGTTTTCTTTGCATGATGTTCCCTTTAAGACGCACTACGTTCTCCAAGGGTGCCACTCCCCTCTTTCCCTTTTCTTTGCGCAACATGCCCTTCAAGATGCACTACGTGCTACAAGGGTGCCACTCACCTCTTGAATGAATTTGGTAGACATCAAACCCCTAGAGTCGATACTCCGCTAGGTGATCTTGTGGGAGACTAAGAGCCTCTAAGGAATAAATCCCATGCCTTATTTCTTTCCCTTTAGAATCATCGTGAGACACTGTCACAGTCTTCCCTCACAACATTGTTGGTTTTCATGAACTAGGTAACCATTAACCTACAATTCGAGCCACGGCAGGAGTGCTAGTAGGTTGTGGCAGGGATGCTGCCACACCTCTCCCTCAATGTCTCTATTTGTCATGCATGACCCCTCTACTCCATATGTGAGTCTGGTAAGCAAACTATCGTCAGCCTACATCCATCAACGAATCATTTCAGCAATAATAATCAATCATCATAACATCTAATCATATGTACAAATGTAACATCAAAAACATTCAAACCCAACAGTCCACTCCCTAACTTGATCCGGATTCCAAGTGATTTCATTGATTCCCTTGCATCCTCGAGGTCCAAAGTCCTGGACACTCAGGAGAACCCAGTCAATAACACTTGTCTATGTAAATACAACGAAATAACATATCGTCAAATCCATAATATCTCATAATCATAATCAAGATGACCAACATATATAATAACCTGTGTCACTTGCAAGCAAGTGTCCTCAAAGAATAAGTTCACTCAATGCACAGAAGAGAAGGATGTCACATACACCCCTTCTTGGTTTAAACTTCATCCCAAAGTTTCATAGTATATAAGTGTTGAAATAAATTGTATCATAGTATCATAAGTATATCGATCAAATAGAAATGGAAACTTCTGGCACATATCATATGTGTGCTCCCAGGTCATCGAGTGTGGACTAAATTTGTCCCACTACACCTTGACCTGAACTATTGTTCGACGTTGTAGTTGTCGAATGCGATGGTCCAGGATGCGGACTGGCTCCGCCGTGAGCGTACCCTCGTCAAATAGATGCAAGGAAATCATGTTAATAACATGTGTAGGATAACTAATATAATGTATCAGAACATATAGATGAAAAACATCGTGCATATTCCTCAAAGAATCAGGCAAGGCTAGTCGATAGTCCATGATCCCCTTCTTTTCTACAATCTCAAAATCGTACTCGCTAAGAAATTCTGACCAACGTCGTTGTCGCGCGTTCAAATCACTTTGCGTAAATATGTGTTGTAGTCCATAGTGGTATGTTTTTAGTTCAATTTTTTGTCCAATAAGGTAGTGTCTCCAAACTCTCAAGGCATAAACAATGGCTAACAACTCCAAGTTGTGTGTTGCATAGTTCTCCTCATGCCTTCTAAAATTTCTCAAGATGTAAGTGATCAATCGAACGTCTTGCATCAAGACTCGCCCTAAGATTTCCTTGGATGTGTCAGTGCATACCAAGAATTTTGCGTCCATATTAGGGACCTTCATTATCACTGTCATTGTCAACAGCTCCTTGAGCCTCTGAAATGCTTCCGTGTATTTCTCGGTCCAAACAAACTTCTTGTTCTTCTTTTGAAATTCCATAATCGGATTTGCTATCTTCGAAAATCCCTTAACGAACCATCGATAGTATCCCTCTAAGCCCATGAAGCTATGCACTTATGGTACATTCGTTGGCACAGGCCATTCCATAATAGCCTCGACCTTTGATGGATTCACGATGATACCTTCATAGGAGATGGCATGCCCTAAGTAGTGAATCTTTGATTGATAAAACGAGCATTTAGACAATTTCCCATATAATTTGTTTTCTCACAAACACTGTAGTACCAAGCGCAAGTTTTCATCATACTCCTCCATTGTCCAATACTAAATCAAAATATAGTCAAAGAATACTTGGACGAACTTGTCCAAGTAGTCGCGAAACACCCCATTCATCAAACTCATAAATACCCCTGGGGTGTTCGTCAGCCCAAATGGTAAAACAATAAACTCGTAATGTCCAAACCTCATATTAAAGGTGGTCTTAGGCACGTCATCCTCCTTGATCTATAACTGGTGATACCCTGATCTCAAGTTGATCTTTGAAAACATTGTCGGACCTTTCATTTGATCGAACAGATCATCAATCCTTGGAATCAGGTACTGATTCTTGATCGTTGTCTTGTTCAATTGACAGTAGTCAATGCAGAGCCTCCATGACCCATCGTTATTTCATATGAAGATAACAAGAACACCCCAAGGCGAAACACTTTGACGTATAATTCCCAACTCCAACAACTCCTTCACTTGCATTTTCAATTCCTGTAGTTCTGGGGTCGACATTTGATAAGGTGTTCTTGCTATCGGTTCAGTCCCCAGTTTTATTTCTATGGTAAATTCCAATTCCCTCTCTGACGACATCCAAGGTAACTCCTCAGGGAAGACAACAAAAAACTCTCTCACCACCAGAAGGTGTTCTAGACCTTCCACTACTCCCTTCTCGTTTAACGCAAGGATCGCATAAAGCTTACATCCCATGTGCATGCTCTTCCATAGCTGGAAGGAAGAGATGAACCTCAGGTAAACTCCTTGGTTCTGACCTACAATCATGTGTCTTTGTCCCTCATCATTGACCAAGCTCAACCTTTTTGTCTTACAATTGAGTATAGCCTCATGCGATTCCAACCAGTCCATACCGATCACGACTTCATAAGATCCTAAGATTGTGACGTACAGGTTGGACCTAGTGACAAAATCTCCCAGGTTGAGGATACAACCAATAAACTTCCCACCAACCTTTTGTTTGGCTCCCAAAGCCATTTCTACAAATCTAAAATCATCTTGTTCGACTGCCTTTTCCTTAATTCGTTTTGGCCTTGCACTAGAAATGAAACTATAGGTAGCATGGGGATCTATGAAAATACTAAGGGTCTGGTTAGTGAAGGTACCTGATGTCTCGAGCAAAGTCGAATGGTGCTCTGCCTAGCAGTTATTCACCACTGCATGAATCCAATGGGCCTTGCCCAAATCTACCATGGTAATGGGTCCGAATGATCCAGATGCTCTAGTCCTCTCAACTGGGCAATCGCACTGGTAATGGGGCTCTCCACATGTCCAACACCCTTTCTTTGGTCCATTACTCCTAGTACCTGAAGTAGAAGCTAACGACTTGCTGGCCTGGAACCCTGGTTTGTTCTGCTAAATAGGCCTAAATTGATTTTGTTGTGGTTGATGTTGCTGCTGGTGTTGTGGTCCTTGGTAAGGAATATGTTGTTGAGGCTCTGGTCATTGAGGTGTAGTGAAAGTGGATCCTCTCTGGAAGCCACAATATCCTAGTAAGTGTCTAGTTGGTGTTTGATGTTGCTATGCACCAGATGACACCTTCCCTACTGGTCTCGCCGAACTCCTACTTTGAACCCCATTGATAAGCACCTCCTCTACTATGAGGGCCTTCTGGATGGCATCATGCAAGGTTTGAGGCATGAAAATACTAACCTTTGCACAAATGTTGACATTAAGGCCCATCACAAACCTATTGACTTTAAGTTTCTTAATATTCAGGTACGGATCATACTGAAGAAGTTCCATAAAATGAGCCTCGTACTCAGGCACCGTATGACCCCCCTGTCACAAGGCGTTGAACTCATTGAGCTTATGCTCAATGAATTCCTCCGATAGATACCTCTCTCGAAATCATTCCTCGAACATTTCCCATGACACATCTTCGACGACCAAGTTCAATTGTGGCAGGAGCATATTCCACCATAGAAGAGCACTCCCCTTTAGTTGACAGACCTCCATACGAACCTTCATGTTGGAGGTATAGTCCCGAAGTGAAAAGCACATCGCCATATTCTCCAACCATGCCTTGGTGGTTGCTTCGTCTGGGGCACCAAAGAACTCAGGAACTTTGACCTTGTCGAGTTCGCGGTGAATGCTACTAGTACCAAATGAAGTGCACGGTGAACTCGTAGGGGGTGTCAGTGCCCTAGCCTCATCTCTATCAAAATGGCTAATTAGTGCCTCAGACATCCATTGAAAGGACCTCATCAGCCCAACCACATCACCCACAACTATTTGTTCCTTTCGTACAACATGTTCGTCTCCCTGGTGGTTAGATCCATCAGGCGTGGATGTTATTGGGGGTGTTGCACCTCCTCCCCTAGAACCCCGTCATCTAACTCTGCGACATTCTCTAACCATGATTACCTACACAAACACAAATCAGTTTAATTAGCAACATTACAATCAAATATCTAACCAAGGAAGCCGTAGTGATCCCAAGTTGCGGGTCGAACCTGCTATGATACCATATGTAATGACCTCGTTGTTACGACCACATGCGATGCAAGAAAGTGCAATTGTTTTTTGTTTTTTTTTATGCAGGAAGGCAATCAATGACAACAATTAATCAACACAACTTGATGACGAACACAACTTACGCATTCAGGAAACAAACAAGAATGACTTAGCATACTAGCACATCATGCAACTAGACAAAACATGCGATAATCAATGGACAGATAAAAACGACTACCCGTCCGACACAAGAAAGACAATGCCTACAAGATAAAAGTCAGCATCAACAACCCAACACAACGGATTCGGTGACTAGTAACTAGAAACCTCTATGGTGCACAAAACCAAATTGATTAAGGCATTACAAAACAAGTACCAACATCAATTACAATGAACAATACGCCCACATTAGGAAGCACATGAATCTAGCTAGGTTATCATTCGCTTCTATCAATCGAGGCGCACAATGATCCCCTCTTCAAGAATCAAGCCATCAGAAGGTGGTAGGCGTGACAGTAACCAAGGCGCAGCATAACATATCTAGACCAGTAACCCAAGAAAAATCCAATGCAATAGGAGATCGAATTAACCGTAAAAAACATCAAGACTATACCCAAGTACCCCATCGACAAGTCAACAAGATGCAAGGGAAATCTGACTACTATAACAAACATACCCCACCTTAAATTCCAAACCAATCCTACATCAACATTGTTAATGGCGCAAATGAATCTAATCTTTAACCAATCATACCGCACAATAATTTATTGAATCCACATAATTCATACATTCCTTAAACTGATCTTTCTTTACCATTGATGGAATAACTACCTGTTGTTGTTTTTTTGCATTAAAAAGTGAATTAGTATAAGCACTTAACATAATCAATACTAATACTAGTGTAATGAGGAATCTAATCATGAATTGCACCATGTTCGCCTAGTAAGAAGTATATTCTCTTATATGTACTATTTATTCCATGGTGACGCTTGAATACATCAATCTGTACACATTAAAAATAATTATATTCAAACAAATAGTTCATTGTAATTATTTTCCAATTCCAATATCAGATAAGTATATATTGCTATCTTTTAAAACTGAATTTTCTATCTTTTAAAATTGAATTCACTATCTTTTAAAGCTGAAACTATATGAATTCATTGTCTTATATCGCTATTTGAAACTGAAACTATATCGCTATCTTATGAATTTGTTATTTAAAACTAAAACTATATTGCTATCTTATATTATGAATTCGTTATCTTTTAAAATTGAAATAAATGAATTCGTTATCTTATAACATCACAATAAATCGCGGTCTTTTAAATATGTTTGTTGTCTTTTAAATATAAATTTGATGCCCTTTAAATATATATCGTTGTGTTTGAACATCAAAATATATCGTTGTCTCTTAACATCACAATATAATTGTTGTCTTTTAAATCTATCATTGTCTTTTAAATGTATTTTCTTTCTTTTAATTATATCGTTGTCTTTTAAATATAAAACTGAAACAATATATCTCTTTCTAACTTTAAATAATAACATCCTAATATATTAGTTTAGATAACGCACGGTTATGACTAGTTAATCAACCAAAAAGGGATTCACTGGATAACTCTAGATTCACTATGTAATATATTCGTTGTAAAATGTCTATACACTGCAACCATTAAATTCACCATCAAAAAGACATTGCAACATTTAAATTCGTTGTAAAAAATACACTACAACATTTAAATTCGCTGTCAAAAATACACTACAACATTTAAATTAGTTGTCAAAATATATTGCAACATTAAATTTGCTGTCAAAAATACACTGCAACAGTGAAAACGATTTCCAACTAGATGCTTATAATGGTTTATTCCATCAATAAAAAGAATTCAAATCTGCACGTCTATAACGATTTATTTCACAATGAAAACGAATTCGAATATGGATGCCTATGAAGGTTTGTTTCAATAGTAAAAACAAATTCCAACTGGATGCTTATAATGGTTTATTCCATCAATAAAAACGAATTCAATCTCGATGCCTTTAAGGATTTATTTGACAATGAAAATGAATTCGAATATGGATGCATATAAAGGTTTGTTTCAATAGTAAAAACATTTTCCATCTCGATGCCTATAATGGCTATTTCAACAGTAAAACGAATTCAAAATTTGGGCGTAATAACTCTGGATTAAAAGTTAACAAGAACAGTTCTATAATGCCTGGGGTTTCTATGCTAAACTCAGAAAAACAAGGGAAGTAAATCGCCCAGTGAGAGAGGTAAGGCATTGGGTTTCACAACAACAAAACACAGAGAACAATAGACAAAATGAAGAGACAAGCATTCGAAAACAAATGCATAGATTTATCATTCAGGGATGCAGGGATGTATCATTCAAGTGTGAAGATTTATCATTCAAGAAGTCGCAGAGATGTATCATTCAAGCGCATATATTTATTGTTCAAACACAGAGATAAGTAAGGGATAGATAGTTGGGCGAAAATTATCCTTCACTCATTATCCATGCACATGAAAGAAGGGCATTTAAATCTTAGTCTTAAACACTGGAGTGAAGACAGTCGATTAGGCTCCTGGTCGACTACTTAGGCAAAGACTAATAACTCAAGGATAAGGGACATAAGATAAAAACACATTTTTTCTTCGTATTAAACCAATAAAAACAAACGTAGAGAAGTCATTGCAATCAGAGTTTGGGTTCGCCATGGAAATCGTGTCAAAAGAAACTACAAGCATAAGGCTGGGATGACTTTAAGGTCTTTGATCATAAAATGTTGGGCTCATCAGGACAATTTGTTGAAGGATAAAAATGAAATCATCGGATAGTGTTCATTGAATAAAACATAAACTTTAACACAGTTGAAGTAGATCACTGAAGGTGCAAAAACAATATTTAAACTATCATTCAATACAAATATACACATGCATATCATAGCCAAAATCGAAAGCTCTGAGTCATTGTCCCATGCATGTTCCATCCATATCCTGCTTGTTGACCAATGTGACCTCATTGGTACCTCCCACCCAACGCTAAGGGTTATCTTTCTCCCCCTGAGCCCCCAGAGCCGCAAAGGGGCCATTTACACAATACCCGAGAATTCTAGCACCCATCTCACCTCGCAAGGTCGAGCTACCACTCGTTACCCGAGTTGGGTATCCACACTCCCATAAGAGAAAGTTCAGTCAAGATAAAATTTCAGCAGCGTAACATTATGCAAAAAGATGAGACCCATACTCCTCCTCCTCCATCCTTTTAATATATTTTTTGAGTAATTACTTTCCCAAATTCTCATTAAATTCTTTTTTCATTTAATTAATTTCAAAAAACCTTCCCTGTACACATGTCGCCCGATCCAATAGCTGCACTAGAAAATAAATTTTATTAATTAATTAATTATTCCTATTTCCCTCACCCACCAAGAGCATTCCTAAAAACTCTCCTCAGTATCCCAATATTCCCTTACAATTCCTAAATGACTTACGCCTTACTTAACTACTAGTTGAGTTCATAAATAGAGAGTCTCAAAGGCTAGATTTCTTACTAAGTTAAACATTCAATTTTTTCTTTAAGTCTCCCCTTTTCTTTAAGTTTCCCTTTTTCCTTAAGTTTTCCTTTTCTTTTAAGTTTCCCCCTTTTTCCTATTTAACTAAAAATCAATTTAGAAAGTGTCGATAAAATAACCATTTACCCTATTTTCTTTTTATCTAAAAATTAATTTAGCAAATGTAGATAAAAACAACCATTTACCCTTTTTTTGTTTTAACTAAAAATTAAGTTAGCAAATGTAGATAAAATCAACCATCACCCCTTTTCTAAAAATTTAATCCTTCATTAGAATTTTTACTTTAATAATTAAAGATTGAATTTCTTTACCCCGTTCTTGTTATATGTCTAATTATTTTGTTCAGAGGTTCTACTTAGACCTAGGTTTTAAATTCACTAGGATAGGCGACATTTTTAAGGAAAAATTTGTTTTTAAACTTTACTTATCATATAATTCATTTTAAGGATGACTAGGTCCTAAGGAGGCACAATTTTCTAGGCACTAGGTTTATTCACTTACCAGTTAAAATTGCGACGTGCCCTTCAGGACGCACTATGTGCTCCAAGGTTGCCACTCTCCTCTTTCCATTTTATTTGTGCAACGTGCCCTTCAAGATGCACTACATGCTCCAAGGTTTCCACTCGCCTCTTTCCATTTTCTTTGCATGATGTGCCCTTCAAGACACACTACATGCTCCAAGGGTGTCACTCACCTCTTTCCGTTTTCTTTGTGTGACGTGCCCTTCAAGACGCACTACATGCTCCAAGGGTGTCACTCGTCTCTTGACTGAATTTGGTAGACATCAAACCCCTGGAGTCAATACTCCTCTAGGCGATCTTGTGGGAGACTAAGGGCCTCTAAGGAATAAGGCCCCTGCCTTATTTCACGACCCTTAGAATCATCGTGAGCGACTGTCACATTTTTCCCTCACGGCATCGTGGGTCTTCGCGAAGTAGGTAATCATTAACAAATAGTTCGATCCATGATGAGAGTGCTAGTAGGCTATGATAGGGCTTCTGCCACACCTCTCCCTTAATGTCTCTGGTTTTCATGTGTGACTTCTCTAATCCATATGTGAGTCTTGTCGATAAGTTATCGTCAGCCTACATCCATCAATGAATCATGTTCGCAATAATAATCAATCATCATAACATCTAATCATATGTAAATATGTCACATCAACAACATTCAAACCCAACAGTTCATTCTCTGACTCGATCTAGAGTCTGAGGGGTTTCATCGATTCCTCTACGTCGTTGAGGTCCAAAGTGTTGTACACTCAGGAGAACCTAGTCAATAGCACATGTCTATGTAAATACAAAAAAAAACATATCATCAAATCCATAATATCTCATAATCATAATCAAAATGACCAATAGATATAATAACCCGGATTACTTGCAAGCAAGTGTCCTCAAAGAATAAGTTTTCTCAGTTCACACAATAGTGGTATGTCACAAGGGGGTAGGGTATGTATATATTGAAGATTTTAGAGTCAAATCGCTAAGG
>SNQJ01S0050282.1:114785-143201 GCA_010110895.2 Picea sitchensis
ATGATTTTACCTATTTTCATATAACATTAATTTTATTTCCATCATTAAAAGATATTTATATTGTCTAGAATATTCTCATTATGTTTTGAATATTAGTAATTTTTGTACAATATAAATATCGATATAGATATCACTAATTAGATAAAGCAAAGATCGAAAATCTGATGATAAAGGTGAAGGTTGAATTACAATTTCTCGATAGATAGTCTTAAGTATGTTTTTTGTTTAGGCGATGTTTCATTGGACTATAAGTTAATTAGGCAGATCCCTCTAGCACCTCAAAGGATTCAGGGAACCCTTTATGGGAGCATCTTTCAGTGTCTTAGGGACTGTATTTTTATTTCTTTTGATTCTTACCACTACATTCTTCGGGTCTCTGTTATTGGAATAATTAATTATGTTATTGTCATGTATATTTTAATAATTTTGTCAAAATGTTTTATTTTCATTGTTGTTGATGCACAATAGACATGACTTTTCCATATGTGTGGAGAGTAGTTAGTTATTTTATATATTTTGAAAAAAAATTGAATTTTACTTATAATAATCACTCATATTGTCACTCGAGTCCAAGCTAATGATGCATAAAGAAAGATTACTAGGAAGAGGTCATGCCATAATGATACATTCTTCAAAGGATCCACGAATTGCTTTATCTTAATGGAAAACACACCATCATTGAAGGATCTAAGACATGTAATTTAGGTCAGGTGCTTCAAATTTTCATAGAGTCTTGCAGTGCTATACTATATCTTGTAATTCAATTCAGTCTCAAATTTGATATAAGAGGCTATGAAGAGTCTTTTCTTGTAACCCATGTTGTATGCAATTATCTTGGAACCTATGTTGTATGGAATTATCATGAAACATCCAATAATAAATTAATAAATGGTGTACATTTTAAGATACACATTTTTGGGTCTAAGGTATATTTCAAGGTGCATTTCAAATCCAAAAATGTATATCTAAGTAGATAATGTTTACCACTATACAAGGGGCATTGATATACTGGTGGGCCACAAAGAGTGGATTAAATTTTCTTTACAGTACATTGAAATTTGTGTTCATATAATTTTCAAAGATGTCAATTCTCTTAAAAATAGTGTACAATTTGAATATGATTTGGGCATTTTGTTCAATATTGCTTCTAGTGATAGATTTGGTTTATATTCTAGATTAGTGGGTGGTGTGGATTTTCTAGATGAAGGCCACCATTAGTTATTGATCATGACATGAAATGAAATGTTTGAAATGAAATGTTTGAACGATTTAGATAAAATTAATTCATGCCATGAATTTTTTAATTAAATAAGAACATTATTTTTAATTATACATTTTATAGATTTTACAATTTAACTATATTAATTGGAATTGAAAATTTTGAAAAATCTAATCTAGATTATTAGCTCATAAGATACTTGTAAAGGCTACAAATCTCAACATGGGAAATCCCTTCTATGTGATCCATTTCATCGTATACACTGTTATCGAACGCTAAGCCAGACCATTTGGGACGGTGTTTCTGGGAATCACCTGTAAGAAACAAATCCAATTTTAACAGAACACTCGCATTCAGACAATCCATTCTGCAGGTCCTTGAGCATGTTTCTAGGAATCTCTTCAAAAATTGAAAGCGCTAAAAGAGCGATGGAAATGCAGAAGCAGTCGTGTTACCTAGGTACCAAGTCTATAATTGACGTGTCGATGTTAGATGGAGGAACAAGAGTGTATGATGAAAAATACACAATTAAAAATATTCCAAGATTTTGCAATTCTAATTATTATGAATAAATCTATAAAATTGAAAAATAAATAATTAAAAATATTATGTTGTTTTTTTATTCGACAACAAATTTCACACTCGTCTAATATAATTTAAATTATTCAAGTATTTCATTTTATGTTGCTATCTATAATTAATGGCGTTTTTATTAGAAAATCAAGATCATCAATTAATTTAATCTAGATTCACACTAATCATTTTAATCTAAGCCATTCAAACATTTCATTTTATCTCTCTATTATAAAACTTATTACTTATTTAATAACCTGTAATATCAAAATGAAAGGAAATAACCCTTATCCCATCCTCCTCTTAAAGAAAATCCTCTCGCCCATTGAGAGCACTGCGATGACTAGATAACTAATGTATAAGAATAAGTTGAACAATGTGGAAGATAAGAGGCTTCCTAAAATTGCTTCAAATTCCAATCACAACCACCATCCACTGAGGATGGCATAAACATGTCCAATATTGGTTAAACTATTCAGGAATCATGGAGGGCACCATTTTGAAAAATAAGGATACTATTGAAAATATTATCAAATAAAACTTTAAGGAGAAAATGTGGTGTGATAAAGAGTTAGATGAAAAAATAAAATTAAGGTATTAAAAGGATGTGATCAACCCTAATTTAAAAGATCAAAATTGTCTCTCTATTTTGACAACTGTAAAGAAAAAATAAGCATTGCTAAGATATGAACAATTTCTCAAAAGCTCCATAGTGAAAGTGGGATTTGGTCAATTCCTAAAATGCCATGGGATGAAAGAGTGTGTCACCTTTGTGACACTAAGAAGGTTGAAGATGAAAATCACTTTCTGTTAGATTGTCCATCCAATACCCAAATTAGATCTCAATTTCAAAATATTTGTCACACTACCAACCTTCCTAACCTTTTACTCAAAACTATGGTGATATTAAAAAACTTCTCTTAATTCTTTTCGAGCACATAAACAAAATTCTAAAGAATTGGAAGTAATCCCTCACCCTCTTAAGGTCCGATTGACCGATTAAGTCTCAGTGGATGTTAACCATGATGATGATGATGATGATGACGACGATAATGATTAACATCCATTGAGACCAAATTGGTCTCTCACACCTTAAGAGGGTAATGGATTACTTGCAATTCTTTAGAATTGTGTTTATGTGATGGAAAAGCATTAAGAGAATCTTTCCAAGATCACCATAGTTTTGTTGAGTTAAAAGGTTAGGAAGGTTGGTAGTCTGACAAATATTTTGAAATTGAAATCTAATCTCTGTAGGTTGGACAATCTAAGAGAAAATGCTTTTCACCTTCAACCGTCTTAGTGTCATAAATGTGACACACTCTTTCCTCTCATGGCATTTTAGGAATTGACCAAACCCAGTTTCACTATAAATCTAGTGAGAATTTGTTTTTATCTTAGCAATGCTTTTTTTTTCTTTATACTTGTCAAAACATAGAGATAATTTTAATCTTCTAGATTAGGGTTGATTACATCCTTATAATACAATAATTTTATTTTTTCCTCTAACTCTTTATTACACCACATTTTCTCCTTAAATTTTGATTTGATGATATTTTTAATAGTATCATTCTTCTGCAAAATGGTGTCTTCCATGATTTAGCCAAGACTAGGCATTAAAATAATTTTCCTTTGTTCATGATTTTGATGTTAAGTGAGAAATTAAATTTTGTAAATGAGTTTACTTTTATTTATTTTCTCTTTAATATTTATATTAGAGAGAACATGTGTTTCCTCATACTAGGTCACAAGTTCAAATCTAAAGGGGTGTAACGACCTCATTGTTACAACCACATGCAACGCAAGAAAGTGTGATTTTTTTTTTGTTTAAAGAAGGATGGAAATCAACGACAAAAAATAATCAACTGATGCAGACGTGAAATACGCTCCCTACGTCCGCTCGTAGGATCATTCTAATTCCCCTTTTGAGCCGAAGCGGCTCTTCTGATTCCCTGCTAGAATTCCTGATGAAAATCCGATCCACAGGTCCTGTCGTTTCCCTTTCATGGCCTCTGCATGTGCCTGTGACCGTTTCCCCGACTTAATTTTGGGTTTCAGGGTTTCTTGTTTTTCGATGTCGAGATTTCCTGTCCTCTCGAACTCCCAAACTCCGATTCACCAATGCGCTCCCTTTCGGCCTTAGCCTCTCCTAGCTATGCCCCTATTCCATATGACTAGTCCTCGTAAGACCGCAGTCTTATCTCCTTATTGGGATTCAGGGTTTTGCGATCCTCGATGTCATGAACCTCTATCCCCGCAATATCCCGATCTCCGATGAGCCAACTCCCCATCTTTGGCCCTTAGCCCCTTCTGCTATATTTTTGGTCCATGTGACCACTATCTCACAAGACCGTAGCCTTACCTCCCTTCGGGGTTTCGTACATCGCAATGCCAAAATGCATAAACACCTTGTGCACGGGATCCCCGATATCCCTATCCCCGATTCTCCGACCTAACGTCAGCTAGGCCCCACAACAACATAGCTTTCTCCCCCTTGTCGGTGTTTCGGACATTGCGATTCCAAGTTGCAAGGACTTCTTGTCCACGGGATTCCCGATATCCCGACTCGCGATTTCCCAATTGACGATTCTCCTTTCAGTACTTTTCAAGATATCGCTCAATCACTGCCACGCATCCCAAGAATGGACAGTTCAGATTACCCCTCGCATTTTCGAGACTTCTGATGTCTCGACTTTCACTACCTCGGGAACTCCGATTTCTCGAGTGCTGATATACTGATGTCTAGTGTATGGATATCCGGAATGGATGATCACATGACACATGTCCTCTCTCAGATGGACGGCCCAGATTTTTTTCGAGGTTTTCAAGGTGGACTTACCCAATCTCCTATCCATGGGAATGTCGATATCCCGACTCTCGACGCCCTGATGTCCCGATATGTGTCGGGACTTCCTCCGAGACTTTTCTCCTACTGTTTACAAGGTTAACTCCCTTGCAACTCTCTGTTTATATGATGGCTGTCGGGTCTCTGGATCAAGATCCAACGGTCCAAATCTGTCCTTCTTGTCCACTCCTCTTGCTCCCTCCTGGATGTAGAAATTTTCAATGGTCCAGAATCTGTCGGCCGATCCAACAGCTGTTGAGCTTCCTCTTGAGCTTCTTCACTCCTTCCCAGCCTTGGAAGAATTTAGATTTCTCAAAGACCTCAGCCTTCATCTTCTTTCTCCTCTGCGAGCTCCCGAACCTTGGGCTTTGCCTGCGCGTGTAAAAAAGATAACTCCCTTTGATATTTTCCTCCTTTTGAATCCTTAAAGGATTCTTTGACTCCTGCACTCCTTGCAGAGTATTATCATACACACACTGGTGCTATCTGTCCTGATCTTTCCTCAACACTCAGACCCCTAAGGGACTCTTTTTTGTCTTTCTTCTATTTCCCTCTGAGATGGAGAATTTGACACCCTCCAGGTTGTCCTCTGCTCAAGCAACCTCTTGCTGAGTCTACCAGGGTATTCAACAACCCTGTGAAGATCCCTCAGTGGATTATTCCTTCGCAATATAGAACTCAAAGAGTTCTCTTCTCTTTTGTGCTTGTCTGCACACTTACTCAATGCCCACCTGGCAGAGTGTCTTCTCACAGAACTTCCAACAGTTCTGTCCTCTTCTGTGCACTCCTTGCACCTGCTCAATGCCCACTTGGTAGAGCTTCACATAATCCTCAGTGATTCTGATTCTTCTGAACTCACAGCAGAGTTCTTCCCTTGTGCACTCCTTGCACCTACTCAATGCCCACCTGGCAGAGCTTTACAGAACTCCTCATAGCTTCTGTCTACAACTGTGTCTTCTCCGACAAAGCCTTGCCTCCAAGATGTTCAGCAACCTTGAGGTCTTTCCTGAGTTGTTGACTCCAGTTCTATGTTGCAGCACGTCTTCATCTAAACCCGTAGAATTCATAAGTGCAACCTCTGTGCACGACTATTAGAACTTGCAGTGTTCTGTCACACCCTCCTAGTATGAAGCCTCAAAGACCTTCAAGCCTGAAAATCAAACACACTCCTGAAAATGAAAACCTATAGCATACATGTATAGCATACATTCATATCATAATAGAACACTCCCAGACATCCATTCAACACAGAAATACATGCAGGAGAAACTGCTTCTGTTTATATTAAATATGGAAAATGCCTATTTATACAAGTGTTCCTGAGCACGACCTGTAACAAGGTCTCGTCTCCTTCTTCTGCTCTCCACTCATAGATTCTCTTCTATCTCCTCTCTACAACTCTACTACCACTACCCCCAAAATGAGATACAAAATATCTTTTACCTGAGGGGGCTCTTAGAGCTCTTCCCCCAATCTACCTACCATATTCAATTACATTGAATGGGCTATCTAGTCCAGCATATGGATCTAGATCTCAACCTTACCAAAATTAAAGGCCGATCTACTCTACGCCTGCACAAAGGCATGGCTTCACGGCTCAACAGCCTAAGCATTCAATTACATTGAATTCAGATTTGAAATGAGGCTGCGCCTCTCTCTTCAACACGCGATTTGAATTCACTGACGTGGCTGGCTGGCTGGATGGCTGGCGTGGAGAGATGCTCCTGCATCATAGTCCTCAGCTAAAAAATTCATGAGCTCCTGCTCATGAGCTTCCCATCTCTCAGCTTTGGAAATCCTCCTGGATCCCAAATCATTCTCTGGAGTTGTTCATCCGCTCCATTCTGTTGTTGCTGCTGCTTCTACTTCTGCGCTGCTGCTGCTTCTTCTCTTCTGCCCAGCTTCTCCTTGCTGGCAGTTTCTACTGACCCTGAAATTAGCCTTCTGATCTCCTCGATCACTTCGTCCAGCTACTATAGTGGCTGGTCCTATTTTTGCAGTCTCCCCAACTGCAAAAATTTTCTGCAATTAGGTAGATCATCATGATCTCCCATGCTTTCTTCATCAGTTTCCAACTTCACTTGTTGGATGTGCATGCTCTGCACTTTCACCCTCTCTTCCAGGGCTTCAATATGTTCATATAGATCAAACAAACTAATGTTGTCTTCCCCTTCTCCTTCTGCTACAAACTCCCATGTTGCAGTCTTTTCATCTTCCTTGCTGAAAATATTGAGCCATTCCTCAGAATGCTCATCATCCTCTTCTGCTTCTTTTGCTGTCAGCTTCAGTGCTACAGCTTCCTCAACTTCCTGGATGAATATGTTGAGCCATTCCTTAGAATGCTCATCTTCTTGGGAAGCTTCAAATATCTTCTCCAATCCTTATTTGACAGTCTCAGTTGGTTGTCCTTCTTCTGTTGTTGCATCTGCAACACCGATTTTTGCCTCCCCTTGGGAAAATGGTAGGAATACTTGTAGTCCCCCAATCATTAGAAGGTCCCTCAGTTCCTCCTCTTTTGTCAGCTACACATGCTGATCCAAACTCACCTCTGAGTTCACCTGCTCTGTCAGCTGCTCAGGCTAATTCCAACTCATCTGCTCATCCCTGCGCACCTGGTAATATGTGATGCTTTCGCTGCTCTCCTAGCATATTATGAGATCAACTGATCCCACCTTCATCAACAATCCTTGCTGAATTGAAATCACCTCCGAGTCCATGAGACTTTCAGATAGTCTTGAATTATCATCTCTGCCCACCTGGAAATCCTAGATGCTTCTGTTGCCCTCCTGGTAGTCTTTGAGATCCTACCGTGACCTTATTTCATTGCCCAGCTGGCAATGTGAAATTCCCTGGATGTCCTCCATACAATCTGTGAGATCCCATAGTGATATCAACCCATTGCCCACCTGGAAAACTGGAATTTCCTCTCTTCCCTCCTGGCAATTCATGAGATCCTAAGCTGATCCCAATTCATTCTCCTCACCGAGAATGTACCCAGTCTCTGGTTTACATACCTGAACCATCTCTTTAGGTCCATTGAGGTTTTCAGCATACCTCAACCACCCTTTTAACAGCCTCTACTATCTTCTGACTATCAACTCCTTGACTGGCCATTTTTCCTTCGGCTCCTTCACGGGCCATTCATACACCCATCTTGGCTTTGCTTTCTGCTGCATCCACAAGTCAATCTTTTCTATGTCTGCCCTTATTTCAGTGAGCTCTTTATCCATTTTTGCAAGCTTTTCTACCTTGCTCTTCCTCCCAGCATGCCTATGGCCTTCAGTAACCATGGTGTTGTCTCTGTCCACTTTCCTAGCAAACCTGTTGCTGTCACTCTGCACTAAGAGTGTTTCTAGCTTCATCCTACAGTCCTCCTGATTGTCTTCTTGATTGTCGCCTACCTGCAAACAACCATCACAGAGTCTCCAGCGCTATGTCTTCCTCCTTTTCCTTCTCTCTTCACCTGAAATATACAAGTGAAGTTCCCTGCTCTGATATCACTTGATGTTTATCAGAGTACTCTTTTATCTCCTTCTACCTCCTCCTGCCTGAAATATGCAAGCAAGAATCAAGGCTCTAATACCATCTCTGATGCAGATGCGAACTACGCTCCCTATGTTCGCTCATAGGATCGTTCTAATTCCCCTTTTGAGCTGAAGCGACTCTTCTGATTCCCTACTGGAATCCCTGATGAAAATCCGATCCACAGGTCCTGCCCTTTCCTTATCACGGCCTATGCACATGCCTGTGACCTTTTCCCCAACTTAATTTTGGGTTTCGTGGTTTCCTGTTTTCTGATGTCAAGAGTTCCTCTTCTCTTGAACTCCCAAACTCCAATTCACCAATGCGCTCCCTTCTGGCCTTAGCCTCTCCTCGCTATGCCCCTAGTCCATATGACTAGTCCTTGTAAGACCACAGTCTTATCTCCTTATTGGGATTCGGGGTTTCACGATCCTCGATGTCACGAACCTCTATCCCCGCAATCTCTCGATCTCCGATGAGCCAACTCCCCATCTTTGGCCCTTAGCCCCTTCTGCTAGATTCTTGGTCCACGTGACCACTATCTCACAAGACTGCAACCTTACCTCCCTTCGGGGTTTCGGGCATTGCAATCCTGAAATGCATAAACACCTTGTGCACGGGATCCCCGATATCCCGATCCCTGATTATCTGACCTGACGTCAACTAGGCCCCACAACATCGGAGCTTTCTCCCCCTTGTCGGGGTTTTGGACTTCGCGATTCCAAGTTACAAGGACTTCTTGTCCACGGGATTCCTGATATCCCGACTCGCGATTTCCCGATTGACGATTCTCCTTTCGGGACTTTTCCCGATATCACTCAATTGCTTCCACGCGTCCCAAGAATGGATGGTTCAGATTACCCCTCACGTTTTTGAGACTTCTGATGTCTCGACTTTCATGAACTCGGGAACTCTGATTTCTCGAGTGTCAATATACCGATGTCTAGTGTCTGGATCTCCGGAATGGACGATCACGTGACATGTGTCCTCTCTCAGATGGATGGCCCAGATTTGTGTCCGGGTTTTCAAGGTGGACTTACCCGATCTCTTGTCCACGGGAATGTTGATATCCCAACTGTCGATGCCTCGATGTCCCGATATGTGTCGGGACTTCCTATGAGACTTTTCTCCTCCTGTTTATGAGGTTAACTCCCTCACAAATCTCTATTGATCCAACGGTTGTCAAGTCTCTAGATCAAGATCCAACGGTCTAGATCCGTCCTTCTTGTCCACTCCTCCTGCTCCCTCCTGGACGTAGAAATTTTCAATGGTACAGAATCTGTCAACCGATCCAATGGCTATTGAGCTTCCTCCTGAGCTTCTGCACTCCTTCCCAGCCATGGAAGAATTCAGATTTCTCAAAGACCTCGGCCTTCGTCTTCTTTCTCCTCTACGAGCTCCCGAACCTTGGCCTTCGCCTGCGCATGTAAAAATGCTAACTCCCTTTGAGATTTTCCTCCTTTCGAATCCTTAAAGGATTCTTCGACTCCTACACTCCTTGCAGAGTCTTCTCATACACACATTGGTGCTATCTATCCTGAGCTTTCCTCAACACTCATACCCCTAAGGGATTTTTTTTTCTTTATTCTACTTCTCCCTCAGATGGAGAATTTGATGCCCTCCAGGCTATCCTTTGCTCAAGCAACCTCTTGCTGACTCTACCAGGGTATTCAACAACCCTGTGGAGATCCCTTAGTGGATTCTTCCTTCGCAATACAGAACTCAAAGAGTTCTCTTCTCTTTTTTGTCTGTCTGCACACTTACTCAATGCCCACCTGGCAGAGTGTCTTTTCACAGAACTTCCAGCAGTTCTTTCCTCTTCTGTTCACTCCTTGCACCTGCTCAATGCCCACTTGGAAGAGCTTCATAGAATCCTTAGTGATTCTGATTCTTCTGAACTCACAGCAGAGTTCTTCCCCTGTGCACTCCTTGCACCTGCTCAATGCCCACCTGGCAGAGCTTTACAGAACTCCTCATAGCTTCTATTTGCAACTGTGTCTTCTCCCACACAACCTTGCCTCCAAGGTGTTCAACAACTTTGAGGTATTTCCTGAGTTGTTGACTCCAGTTCTGTGCCGCAACATGACTTTGTCTGAACCCGCAAAATTCAGAAGTGCAACCTCTGTGCACGGCTATTAGAACCCACAGTGTTCTGTCACACCCTCCTGGTATGAAGCCTCAAATACCTTCAAGCCTAAAAATCAAACACAATCCTGCAAATGAAAACCTATAGAATACATCTACAACATACATTCATATCATAATAGAACACTCCCAGACATCCATTCAACACAAAAACACATGCAGGAGAAACTGCTTTTGTTTATATTAAATATGGAAAATGCCTGTTTATACAAGTGTTCCTGAGCATGGCCTGTAACAAGGTCTCGGCTCCTTCTTATGCTCTCCATTCATAGATTATATTTTATCTCCTCTATACAACTCTACTATCACTACGCCCAAAATGAGATACGAAATCTCTTTTACCTGAGGGGTCTCTTAGAGCTCTTCCTTGAATCTACCTACCCTATTCAATTACATTGAATGCGTTTTCTAGTCCAGCATCTGGATCTAGATCTCATCCTTACCAACATTAAAGATTGATCTACTCTACACCTGCACAAAGGCACGACTTCACGACTCAACAGCTTAAGCATTCAATTACATTGAATTCAGATTTCAAATGAGGCTGCGCCTCTCTCTTCAATGCGTGATTTGAATTCGCTGACGTGGTTGGCTAGCATGGAGAGATGCTCTTGCATCATCAACACAACTTGACTATGAACACAACTTATGTGTTCAGGCAACAGACAATGACAACTCAACATACTAGCACATCATGCAACTGGACGAAACATGCGATAATCAATAGACAGATAAAAACGACTACCCGCTCGACACAAGAAAGACAATGCCTACAAGATAAAGGTTAACATCAACAACCCAACACAATGACTTCGATGATCAGTAACTAGAAACCTATACGGTGCGCAAAACCAAACACATTAATGCATTACAAACCAAGTACCAACATCAATTACAATGAACAATATGCCCACATTAGGGAGCACATGAATCTCGCTAGGATATTATTCACTTCTATCAATCAAGGCATGCAATGATCCCCTCTTCATGAATAAGGACGTCACAAGACGGTAGGCGTGACAGTAACCAAGGCACAACATAACATATCTAGACCGGTAACCCAAGAAAAATACAATGCGCTAGGAGACAGAATTAACTATAAAAAACATGAAGACTATACCCAAGTACCCCATTGACAAGTCAATAAGACGCAAGAGAAATCCTACTACTATAACAATCATAACTCACCTTAAATTCCAAAACAATCCTACATCAACATGGTTAATTGCATAAAGGAATTTAATCTTCAACCAAGCATAACTCACAATAATTTCCTGAATCCACATAAGTCATACATTCCTTAAACTAATCTTTCTTTACCATTGATGGAATAACTACTTGTTGTTTTTTTTTTGCATTAAAAAGTAAATTAATATATGCACTTAACATAATCAATACCAATACTAGTGTAATGAGGAATGTAATGATGAATTACACCATGTTCACATAGTAAGAAGTATATTCTCTTATATGTACTAGTTATTCCATGGTGATGCTTCACTACATCAATCTGTACATATTAAAAATAATTATATTCAAACAAATCTATCTCATTGTAACTATTTTCCAATTCCAATATCAGGTAAGTATATATAACTATATTTTAAAAATTAATTCGCTATATTTTAAAACTGGAACTATATGAATTCATTGTCTTATATTGCTATTTGAAATTGAAACTATATTTCTATTTTATGAATTCGCTATTTAAAACTGAAACTATATTGCTATCTTATATGAATTTGCTATCTTTTAAAACTGAACTAAATGAATTCCCTATCTTATAGCATCACAATAAATAGCGGTCTTTTAAATATATTTGATGTCTTTTAAATATAAATTTGTTGTCTTTTAAATATATATTGATGTCTTTTAACACCACAATATATCACTGTCTCTTAACATCACATTATAATTGTTGTCTTTTAAATGTATTTGTTGTCTTTTAATTATATCGTTTTCTTTTAAATATAAAACTGAAACAATATATCTATGTCTAACTTTAAATAATAACATCCTAATCTATGAGTTTAAATAATGCACAGTTATGACCAGTTAAGCAACCAAAAATGGATTCATTGGATAACTCTAGATTCGTTGTAAAATATTTACACACTGCAACCATTAAATTCGTTGTCAAAAAGACACTGCAACATTTAAATTCGTTGTTAAAAATACACTGCAACATTTAAATTCACTGTCAAAAATACACTACAACATTTAAATTCGCTGTCAAAATGCACTGCAACATTAAATTCCCTGTCAAAAATACACTGCAACAGTAAAATCGATTATAAAAAATTTTCAAATCTGCACGCTTATAAAGATTTATTTAACAATGAAAACGAATTTGAATATGGACGCCTATAAAGGTTTTTTTCAACAGTAAAAACAATTACCAATTGGATGCTTATAATGGTCTATTCGATCAATAAAAATGAATTCAATATGGATCCCTATAAGGATTTATTTGACAATAAAAATGAATTCGAATATGGACGCATCTAAAGGTTTGTTTCAACAGTAAAAATGATTTCAATCTAGATGTCTATAATGGTTATTTCAACTGTAAAATGAATTCAAAATATGGGAACAATAAATCTGGATTAAAAGTTAACAAGAACAGTTCTATAACGCCCAGGGTTTTTGTGCTAAACTCAGAAAAATGAGGGAAGTAAATCACTCAGTGAGAGAGATAAGACATTCGGTGTTAGAACAACAAAAAACAGAGCACAACGGACAAAATGAAGAGACAATCTTTCAAAATGAAGGGATGTATCATTCAAGTGCAGAGATTTATCATTCAAGAAGAGGCAAAGATGTATCATTCAAGTGTAGAGATTTATCATTCAAACGCAGAGATTTATCGTTCAAACGCAGACATAAGTAAGGGATAGATAGTTGGGAAAACATTATCCTTCATTCATTATCCATTTATAGGAAATAAGGGAATTTAAATCTCAGTCTTAAACACCAAAGTGAAGACAGACAATTAGGCTCCTGGCCAACTTCTCAGGCACAGACTAATAACTTAAGGATAAGGGACAGAATATAAAAACACAGTTTTTCTTCATATTAAACCAATAAAAACAAACGTAGAGAATTCATTGCAATCAAAGTTTGGGTTTGCCATGGAAATCAATTAAAAAAAAATAGCAAGCGTAAGGCTTGGATGACTTTAAGTTCTCTGATCATAAAACGTTGGACTCATCAAGACAATTTGTTGAAGGATAAAAATGAAATTGTTGGATAGTGTTCATTGAATAAAACATAAACTTTAACACAGTAGAAGTAGATTATTGAAGGTGTATGAACAATATTTAAACTACCATTCAATACAAATATAAACATGTGTACCATAACCAAAAGAGAAAGCTTTGAGTCGTTGTCCCGCGCACGCTCCTTCTAGCTCCCACTTGCCGACCGATGTGACCTCACCAGTACCTGCCAGCCAACGCCAGGGGTACTCTTCTTCCCACTGAGCCCACCAAGTCGCGAAGGGGCCACACACACAATACCAGAGAATGCTAGCACCCATATCACCTCACAAGGTCAAGCTACCACTCATTACCCGAGCTGGGTATCCCAAATCCCATAAGAGAAAGTTCAATCAAGATAAAATTTCAGCAGCGTAATGTTACGCAAAAAGATGAGATCCATACTCCTCCTCCATTTTTTTTTATAGATTTTTCGAGTAATTAGTTTCCCAAATTCTCATTAAATTCCTTTTTCATTTAATTAATTTCGAAAAACCTCCCCTGTACACATGTTGTTTGATCCTCTAGTTGCACCAGAAAATCAATTTTATTAATTAATTAGTTATTCTTATTTCCCTCACCCACCAAGAGTATTCCTAAAAACGCTCCTCTTTGTCCCAATATTCCCTTACAATTCTTAAATGGCATATGCCTTACTTAATTGATAGTTGAGTTCATAAATAGAAAGTCTCAAAGGCTAGATTCCTTACTAAGTTAGGCATTCAACTTTTTCTTTAAGTCTCACCTTTTCTTTAAGTTTCCCTTTTTCCTTAAGTTTCTTTTTTCTTTTAACTTTCCCCATTTTTCCTATTTAACTAAAAGTCAATTTAGCAAGTGTCAATAAAATAACCATTTACCCTCTTTTCTTTTTAACTAAAAATTAATTTAGCAAATGTAGATAACAACAACCCTTTACCCTCTTTTCTTTTTAACAAAAAATTAAATTAGCAAATGTAGATAAAAACAACCATTACCCCTTTTTTTAAATTTTAATCATTCATTAGAATTTTTAGTTTAATAATTAAAGATTGAATTTCTTTACCCCCTTCGTGTTATATGTATAATTATTTTGTTCAAAGGTTTTTCTTAGACCTAGGTTTTAAATTCACTATGCCAGGTGACATTTTTAATGGAAAAAGTGTTTTTAAACTTTACTTATCATATCATTCATTTTAAGGCTGACAAGGTCCTAAGGAGGCATAGTTTTCTAAGCACTAGGTTTATTCACTTACTGGTTAAAATCATGATGTGGCCTTTAGGACACACTACGTGCTCCAAGGGTGCCACTTGCATCTTTCCATTTTATTTGCGTGACGTTCCCTTCAAGACACACTACGTTCTACAAGGGTGCCACTCATCTCTTTCTGTTTTCTTTGCACGACATGCCCTTCAAGACACACTATGTGCTCCAAGGGTGCCACTCACCTCTTTCCATTTTCTTTGCGCGACGTGTCCTTCAAGACGCACTACATGCTCCAAGGGTGGCACTCGCCTATTGATTGAATTTGGTAGATGTCAAACCCTTGGAGTCAATACTCTGACAGGTGATCTTGTGGGAGACTAATCATTCAAAATGAAGGAATGTATCATTCAAGTCGAGAGATTTATCATTCAAGAAGATGTAGAGATGTATCATTCAAGCCCAAAGATTTATCGTTCAAACGCATAGATAAGTAAGGGATAGATAGCTGGGTGAAAATTATTCTTCACTCATTATCGATGCACGGGAAAGAAGAGCATTTAAATCTCAGTCTTAAACGCCAGAGTGAAGACAGTCGATTAGGCTCCTGGCCAACTATTCAAGAACAGACAAATAACTTAAGTATAAGGGAAAAAAGATAAAAAAAAATAAATTCTTCATATTAAACCAATAAAAACAAACACAGAGAAGTCATTTCAGTCATAGTTTGGATTGTCCATGGAAACCAATTCAAAAAAAAATAGTGAGCATAAGGTTGGGATGACTTTAAGTTCGTTGATCATAAAACGTTGGGCTCATCAAGACAAGTTGTTGAAGGATAAAAATAAAATCGTTGGATAGTGTTCGTAGAATAAAACGTAAACTTTAACACAATAGAAGTATATTACTGAAGGCCTAGGAACAATATTTAAACTACCATTCAATAGAAATACACACATGTGTACAGTAGCCAAAAGAGAAAGCTCTGAGTCACTGTCCTACACGGGCTCTGTCCAACTCCCACTTGTCAACCGATGTGACCTCATCAGTAACCCTAACCAACCAAAAGGGTACTCTTCTTCCTTCTGAGTCCCCCAAGCCGAAAAGGGTCCACACACACACACACACACAAAATACCAAAGAATGCTAGCACCCAACTTTCCTCGCAAGGTCAATCTACCACTCGTTACCCGAGCTGGGTATCACAACTCCCACAAGAGAAAGTTCGTCAAGATAAAATTTTAGCAGCGTAACGTTATGCAAAAAGATGAGATCCATATTCCTTGTCCTCCATCCTTTTTATAAAGTTTTCGAGTAATTAGTTTCCCAAATTCTCATTAAATTCTTTTTTCATTTAATTAATTTCGAAAAACCTCCCCCATACACATGTCGCGCGATCCCCTAGTTGCACCAAAAAATGAACTTTATTAATTAATTAATCATTCCTATTTCCCTCGCCCACCTAGAGCATTCCTAAAAAAGATCATCGGTGTCCCGATATTCCCTTACAATTCTTAAATGACTTACACCTTACTTAATTACTAGTTGAGTTCATAAATAGAAAGTCCCAAAGGCTAGATTCCTTATTAAGTTAGACATTCAACTTTTTCTTTAAGTCTCCCATTTTCTTTAAGTTTCCCTTTTTCCTTAAGTTTCTCCCTTTTTCCTATTTAACTAAAAATTGATTTAGCAAGTGTCGATAAAATAACTATTTACCCTCTTTTCTTTTTAACTAAAAAATAATTTAGCAAATGTAGATAAAAACAACCATTTGCCCTCTTTTCTTTTTAACTAAAAATTAAATTAACAAATGTAGATAAAAACAACCATTACCCCTTTGTTTTAAATGTAATCCTTCATTAGAATGTTTACTTTAATAATTAAAGTTTGGATTTCTTCACCCCCTTCTTGTTATATGTTTAATTATTTTTTATAGAGGTTTTGCCTAGACCTAGGTTTTAAATTCACTAGGCTGGGAAACATTTTTAAGGGAAAATTTGTTTTTAAAATTTACTTATCATATCATTCATTTTAAGGCCGACTAGGTCCTAAGGAGGCACAATTTTCTAGGCACCATGTTTATTCACTTACCAGTTAAAATCACGACGTGTCACTCGTCTCTTTCTTTTTTCTTTGCACGACGTGCATTTCAAGATGCAGTACGTGCTAAAAGCGTGCCACTTGCCTCTTTCTGTTTTCTTTGCGTGACAATCCCTTCAAGACACACTACGTGCTCCAAGGGTGCCACTCGCCTCTTTCCGTTTTCTTTCTGTGACATGCCCTTCAAGACGCACTACGTGCTCCAAGGGTGCCACTCACCTCTTCATTGAATTTGGTAGACGTCAAACCCCTAGAGTCAATACTCCACTAGGTGATCTTGTGGGAGACTAATCATTCAAAACCATGGGATGTATCATTCAAGTGCAGAGATTTATCATTCAAGAAAAACACAGACATGTATCATTTAAGAACAGATATTTATCGCTCAAACACATAGATAAGTAAGGGATAGATAGTTGGGTGAAAATTATCCTTCACTCATTATCCATGCACATGAAAGAGGGGAATTTAAATCTCAGTCTTAAACACCAGAGTGAAGACAGTCGATTGGGCTCCTCGCCAACTTCTCATGCAAAGACTATTAACTTAAGGATAAGGGACAAAAGATAAAAATATATTTTTTCTTCATATTAAACCAATAAAAACAAACCAAGAGAGGTCATTGCAATCAGATTTTGGGTTCATCATGGAAATCAATTTAAAAAAAACAACGAGCATAAAGATGGGATGAATTTAAGTTCTATGATCATAAAACATTGGGCTCATCAAGACAAGTTTTTGAAGGATAAAAATGAAATCGCTGGATAGTGTTCGCTGAATAAAACGTAAACCTTAACATAGTAGAAGTAGATTACTAAAGGCGCAGGAACAATATTTAAACTACCATTCATTACAAATATACACATGTGTACCATAGCCAAAAGTGAAAGCTCTGAGTCATTGTCCTGTGTGCGCTCTGTCCATCTCCCGCTTTCCAACCGATGTGACTTCACCGGTACCTCCCAGCCAACACTAGGGGTAATATTCTTCCCTATGAGCCCCCGAGATGCAAAGGGACCACACACGCAATACTAGAGAATGCTAGCACCCAGCTCGCCTCGCAAGTTCGAGCTACCACTCATTACCCGAGCTGGGTATCCCAACTCTCACAAGAGAAGGTTCAGTCAAGATCAAATTTCAATAGCGTAACATTACCCAAAAATATGAGATTCATACTCCTCCTCCTCCTCCATCCTTTTTATAGAGTTTTTGAATAATCAGTTTCCCAAATTCTCATTAAACTTATTTTTTATTTAATTAATTTTGAAAAACCTCTCGCATACACATGTCGTTCGATCCCCTAGTTGCAACAGAAAATCAATTTTATTAATTAATTAATTATTCCTATTTCCCTCACCTACTAAGAGAATTCCTAAAAACTCTCCTCGGTGTCCCAATATTCCCTTACAATTCTTGAGTAACGCCTTACTTAATTACTAGTTGAGTTCATAAATAGAAAGTCCCAAAGGCTAGATTCCTTACTAAGTTAGACATTCATCTTTTTCTTTAAGTCTCCCCTTTTATTTAAGTTTTCCTTTCTCCTTGAGTTTTCTTTTTCTTTTAAGTTTCCCCCTTTTTCCTATTTAACCAAAAATCAATTTAGCAAGTGTTGATAAAATAACCATTTACCCTCTTTTATTTTTAACTAAAAATTAATTTAGCAAATGTAGATAAAAACAACAATTTACTCTCTTTTCTTTTTAACTAAAAATTAAATTAGCAAATGTAAATAAAAACAACCACTACCCCTTTTTTTTAAATTTAATCCTTCATTAGAATTTTTACTTAAACAATTAAAGTTTGAATTTATTTACCCCCCTCTTGTTATATGTCTAATTATTTTGTTTAGAGGTTTTGCTTAGACCTAGGTTTTAAATTCACTAGGTTGGGCGACATTCTTAAGGGAAAATTTGTTTTTAAACTTCACTTATCATATCATTCATTTTACTCGCCTCTTGACTGAATTTGGTAGATGTCAAACCCCTGGGGTCAATAATCCGCCAGGTGATCTTGTGGGAGACAATCATTCAAAACGAAGGGATTTATCATTCAAGTGAAAATATTTATCATTCAAGAAGATGCATAGATGTATCATTCAAGCACATAGATTTACCGTTCAAACACAGAGATATGTAAGAGATAGATAGCTGGGTGAAAATTGTCCTTCACTCATTATCCATGCACAAGAAAGCAGGGAATTTAAATATAAGTTTTAAACACCAGAGTTAAGTCATTCAATTAGGCTATTGGCCAACTTCTTAGACATAGACTAATAACTGAATGATAACGGACAGAAGATAAAAACATAATTTTTCTTCATATTAAACCAATAAAAAAAAACACAGAGAAGTTATTGCAATCAGATTTTGGGTTCACCATGGAAATAAATTAAAAAAAAAAACAAGCATAAGGCTGGGATGACTTTAAGTTCTCTGATCATAAAACATTGGGCTCATCAAGACAATTTGTTGAAGGATAAAATTGAAATCGCTAGATAGTGTTCGTTGAATAAAACGTAACTTTTAACACAGTAGAAGTAGATTAATGAAGACGCTGGAAAAATATTTAAACTACCATTCAATACAAATATACATATGTGTACCATAGCCAAAAGAGAAAGATCTGAGTTTTTGTCCTCTGCACACTCTGTCCAACTCTCGCTTGTCGACCGATGTGACCTCACTGGTACCTCCTAGCCAATACCATGGGTACTTTTATCCCCCCTAAGCCCCCTAAGCCACATATGGGCCACACACACAATACCAAAGAATGCTATCACCCAACTTGCCTCACAAGGTCGAGCTACCACTCATTACCTGAGCTAGCTATCCCAACTCCCACAAGAGAAAGTTCAGTCAAGATAAAATTTCAACAGCGTAACGTTATGCAAAAATATGAGATCCATACTCCTCCTCCTCCATCCTTTTTATAGATTTTTGGAGTAATTATTTTCCCAAATTCTCATTAAATTCCTTTTTCATTTAATTAATTTCGAAAAACCTCCCGCGTACACATGTCGCTCGATCCACTAGTTGCACCAGAAAATCAATTTTATTAATTAATTAATTAATTATTCCTATTTCCCTCACCCACCAAGAGAATTCCTAAAAATGTTCCTCGGTGTCCCAATATTCCCTTACAATTCTTAATTGACTTACACCTTACTTAATTACTAGTTGAGTTCATAAATAGAAAGTCCCAAAGGCTAGATTCCTTACTAAGTTAGACATTCACCGTTTTCTTTAAGTCTCCCTTTTTCTTTAAGTTTCCCTTTTTCCTTAGATTTCCTTTTTCTTTTAAGTTTCCCCTTTTTTCCTATTTAACTAAAAATCAATTTAGCAAGTGTCATTAAAATAACCATTTACCCTCTTTTCTTTTTAACTAAAAATTAATTTAGCAAATGTAGATAAAACAACCATTTACCCTCTTTTCTTTTTCACTATAAATTAAATTAGCAAATGTAGATAAAAACAACCATTACCCCTTTTTTTAAAATTTAGTCCTTCATTAGAATTTTTACTTTAATAATTAAAGTTTGAATTTCTTTACCCCCTTCTTGTTATATGTCTAATTATTTTGTTCATAGGTTGTGCTTAGACCTAGGTTTTAAATTCACTAGGTTGGGTGACATTTTTAAGGGAAAATTCATTTTTAAACTTTACTTATCATATCATTCATTTTAAGGCTGAATAGGTCCCAAGGAGGCACAATTTTGTAGGCACTAGGTTTATTCATTTACCATTTAAAATCACGACGTGCCCTTCAGGACGCACTACATGCTCCAAGGGTGTCAGTCGCCTCTCTCTGTTTTATTTGCAAGATGTGCCCTTCAAGAAGCACTACATGCTCCAAGGGTTCCACTCGCCTCTTTCTTTTTTATTTGCACGACGTTCCCTTCAAGAAACACTACGTTCTCCAAGGGTGCCACTCGCCTCTTTCCATTTTCTTTGTGCGACATGCCCTTCAAGACACACTACGTGCTCCAAGGGTGTCACTCACCTCTTGACTGAATTTGGTAGATGTCAAACCCCTACAGTCAATACTCCGCTAGGTGATCTTGTGGGATACTAAGGGCCTCTAAGGAATAATGTCCATGCCTTATTGCTTGCCCCTTAGAATCATCGTGAGACACTGTCACAGTCTGCTCTCACGACATCCTGGGTGTTCTCAAACTAGGTAATCATTAACCTACAGTTTGAGCCACGGAGGGAGTGCTAGTAGGTTGTGGTAGGGATGCTACCACACCTCTCCCTCAATGTCTTTGGTTGTCGTGCGTGACCCCTCTACTCCATATGTGAGTCTGGTCGACATTCTATCGTCAATTTACATCCATCAACGAATCATTTCAGCAATAATAATAAATCATCATAACGTCTAATTATATGTGCATATGTCACATCAACAACATTCATACCCAACAGTCCACTCCCTGACTCGATCTGAAGTCCAAGTGGTTTCATCGATGCCTCTGCATCCTCGAGGTTCAAAGTCCTGCACACTCAGGAGAACCCAGTCAATAACACATGTCTATGTAAATACAACCAAAAACATATAATCAAATCCATAATATCTCATAATCATAATCAAAATGACCAACAGATATGATAACTCGTATCACTTGCAAACAAGTTTCCTCAAGGAATAAGTTCACTCAATGGGCACAAGAGAAGGATATCACATACACCCCTTCTTGGTTTAAACTTTGTCCCAAAGTTTTATAGTATATAAGTGTTGAAATAAAGTGTATCAAAGTATCATAAGTATGTCTATCAAATAGAAATGGAAACTGCTAGCACATATCATATGCATCCTCCCAGGTCACCGAGTGTGGACTATAGTTGTCCCACTGTACCTTGATTTGATCTTTTGTTCGATGTTGTAGCTGTCGAATACAATGGTCCAGGATGCGGATTGGCAATGTCGTGAGTGTAGCCTCGTCAAATATCTACAAGGAACTCAAGTCAATAAAATGTGTAGGATCACTAATCTAATGTCTCAGAACAGATACATGAAAAACATCATGCATACGCCTTAAATAATCAGGCAAGGCTAGTCAATAGGCCATGGGCCCCTTCTTTTCTACAATCTCAAAATCATACTTGCTAAGAAATTCCGACCAATGTCATTGTTGCGCGTTCAAATCGCTTTGCGTAAATATGTGTTGTAGTTCACAGTGGTATGTTTTTAGTTCAAATTTTTTTTCAATAAGGTAGTGTCTCCAAACTCTCAAGGCATAAACAATGGCTAACAACTCTAAGTCATGTGTTGCATAGTTATCCTCATACCTTCTAAATTTTTTCGAGATGTAGGCGATCACTCGACCGTCTTGCATCAAGACTTGGCCTAAGATTTCCTTAGATGTGTCAGTTCATACCAAGAAGTTCATGTCCATATCAGGGACCTTCAGTATCAGTTTCATTGTCAACATCTCCTTGAGCCTCTAAAATGATTCTGCGCATTTCTCGGTCCAGACAAACTTCTTGTTCTTCTTCTGCAATTCCGTAATCGGATTTTCTATCTTTGAAAAACCCTCGACAAACCATCGATAGTATCCCGCTAAACCCATGAAGCTATGCACTTCCAGGACATTCGTCAGTGCAGGCCATTCCATAATAGCCTCGACCTTTGTTGGATCCATGATGATACCTTCGTCGGAGATGACATGCCCTAAGTAGTGAATCTTTGATTGATAAAACGAACATTTAGAAATTTTCCCATATAATTTCTTCTCTCGCAAACACTGTAGTGCCAAGTGCAAGTGTCCATCATACTCCTCCATTGTCTGAGAGTAAATCAAAATATCATCAATGAATACTTGGACAAACTTGTCCAAGTAGTCGCGAAGCACCCCATTCGTCAAACTCATAAATACCCCTAGGGTGTTCGTCAGGCCAAATGGTAAAACAATAAACTCGTAATGTTCAAACCTTGTCTTAAAGGTGGTCTTAGGGATGTCATCCTCCTTGATCTGTAACTGGTGATACCCTGATCTCAAGTCGATCTTTGAAAACATCGTTGTGCCTTTCATTTGATCGAACAGATCATCAATCCTTGGAAATGGGTACTGATTCCTTATCATTGCCTTGTTCAATTGATGGTAGTCAATGCAGAGTCTCCACGACCCATCCTTCTTTCGTATGAATCTAACAGGTGCATCCCAAGGTTACACACTTGGACGTATAATTCCCAGGTCTAGCAACTCCTTCACTTTCATTTTCAACTCCTGTAGTTTCGGGGTCGACATCCGATAAGACGTTCTTTCTATTGTTATCAGAAAAATCGGTAGGTGCAGACACTAACAGATCTCCCTAGATCCACCTGGATCTAGAACAAAACAATATAGGACATGACTCTTTTCCTAAGTTGTAGTCATTGAATCTATTGATAAGAAGGAATAAGTGACATACCTTTATATCGCTTCCTTAGGTCTCTATTGTTCCTGCTTCACTCCAATGCTTTTGTGAAGTTAGGTCCAAGACAACACAAACCAACCAAAGTGAAGATAGCAAAGTATATTCAATGTCAACGTATGCATGTGATAAAGGAGTTATGTTATAAAATAAGAGTGATTTTATGGTAAAGGGACATGCCGCTATATTGTATTAAATAAAAGTAGAAGATACAACCTAATCACCTTGATGTCGAAAGATTCCTTTCAGTGACCCTTGGCTCCAACACGCACACTTTCTCTGCACTTGCATGAAGAAGATCTAATTCCTCTTGATAGACCAAATAGAGTCTTCAAGCTTCTGTCCAAGTAGGGTTCTTCACACAATTCTTTCACCAATTCTTCATTCAATCTTGCTTAACCTTTTCCATTAGAAACCCTTCAATATATAGGATAAGGAAGGATGGTTACATGGATGGGGATGATCCCACCAAATCTAAGAAGTCAGTAGGATGCCAACCATGCGAATTCCAACTCATTTTCTAGAAGATCCCCTTTTAGAACCTTCGTGACTTCTTCTCCTTTCCAAGCTTGAAAATAGGTTCACACCCTATCTATGGAGAAGAATGTGAACAGTTCACACCCTAAGTGTGGGTGGCCTATGAGAATGAAGAATTCTCGCACCGTATAACATAGGCAGCCTGCGAACTCATCTTAAAAATGTGTTTTTTGGAAGAAGACAATAGTCATCTTTCTGAGGAAAAAAATCCTTATGGGAGCCTGAACACATTACTTGTAGAGACATCACTAGAGTGACCAAAATCATGTGTAACAGAATGCCCCCCAAAGTATGAGGCTAGAATCTGTGATGGACGAAATACTTTGTAAACTGCGTGTGTGTGTCAGAAACCAGGAGCATACCTAATCGAAAACCTGTAAACAATCAATCATTTGCATAATATAATACTAGTTCTGAGGTAGGCATTCCCATGCTTAGATCACAAATGAATGGCATCACAAATGTAAGTCATGGCCACCAACTATACACCGTGGATCCATGCCATAAAAAATGCTACATAGATACCAGGAATACACTGTGGATCTATGTGAGAAGACTTGAATTAATATGACATAGCCACATGACATACAAAGTGGATCTATTCACCAACACAAATCATACATACTCCATCGCAGCCTGGATAAAAAGGATGATACCCAGGGTCTTCAATTCTGTCACCTGAAAGTACGAATCTAGCCATGCGATTACATGTGTTGAAGTCGAACATGGTAGAAATCACTTGATTATCGGTCATTGATGAAAACCATTAACAAGTGTGAGGGAAATCATCATTAATGTCAATGACTCCCAAGGTACCGACATACAATCCGAACGAATTCGAATGAATGAGCTGAATTTGAGCACTCGGCGAAATCTCTCGATCAGAGATCAATGATGTGAAACCCTTGTCGAAAGCGAAGAGACCTACCATCAAGACATACAGATTCCAAGGTACTAAATGATTTCTAGGTCTCATTTCCCGATAATCAGTTGGAGTCGACGAAACGAGACTTGTCACAGGAGGGCCTTGATGTATCCCCCATCAATGACATGAAATACGTATCAAATTTTGAGGATGAGACAATGTATGAATATGAGTCGAAATGGACACAGGGAAGGCCGACATTGTAAGAATGGAAAACTGCAGATGGCCGACTCAATAGAGGGCTAGTGTGAACTTCTCTTGAACATATGAATGAAACGACCAAAGACTTGGAAGCAATGATTCAAATATGGCCCAAGGCATGACCTTGTAGCAAGTTGAACGAGAGACAAATGGATTTCCCAACCTGGATTCAAATGACGAATAGGGGGTGTCATGTTCAAGAGTGACACTTACTGCCATTAATATGAATACAAAAACACATCCATTAATATTAAATGTGAAAGAGATATTACAACCATGGCCTTGATGTCGTAAGGTCCCTTCCAACTATCCTTCATTCCCCACAAACTTTCACTCCAAGAATTCTGAGATCACAGATCTGATAGTATTCACAATCTATCTTGACAAAGGAAAAACTCAAAACCACTCTAACCAAGATAATAATTCCAAGCCAAATCCAACTTAGCCCTTATCCATGAGAGATCCTCTCCTTTTATAAGTTCAAGAGGATAAGGTGAGGAGGTTAGGATGATCCCACTAAATCATGAAAGTGAGTAAGATCCAAACCATTCGGATGCCACCTCACCATGGAAGTTTATCCTTCTAGAAGATTCGAGAAAACGCTCATTTTTCCCACGTGTAAGCATTCTTGCACCCTGCCTATAGAGAAGCCTATGAACCTCTCGCAACCCAGCTATGGTGCAACCTGCAAGAATCGGGCATTCTCGTACCCTGCCTATATAGAAACCTATGAACATCCTCTTTAATAGGGTTTTTACAAGGGAAAATGCAACTTCTTTTCTCAGGAAAAGTTCTTCTCCCTTCTTTCTTTAGGAACTTAGGCCACTGACCCCTCTAAAGGAAAAAGATAGGTTTACATCATTAAAGTTCCTAGGGATGACGAAAATAATGTGTAACAGAGAGCCACCCAAAGTATGAAGTTAGAACAGATTGATAGCTGAAATACTTTGTTGAGTGTGTGTAGGGAACAAGGAACAGTCGGTCGGAAACCTGCCAACAAACAAGGAAATACAGTACAATAATACATCATCACTGAGGTAGGCATTCCCATACTCAGAATACAAATGACTCAGAGCATAAATGTCTACATGCGAAGATCCATGTCAAGTAAGATAGGTCATGGCCACCAAACATACATTGTGGATCCATGCCATTATGAATCAAATATGAACATAGCCACCATAAATACATTGTGGATCTATGCGTTAAGGACTCAAATTTGAACATAGCCATGAGACATACAATGTGGATCTATGCAATAGTACAAATTGAATATACTCCAACACAACCTAAATCCGTGAGAAAAGATTCAGGGTCTTCATCTCCACCACTCTATAGTACGAATCTAACCATGTGAATACATGTACTGAAGTTGAACATGGTAGAAACCAATTGATTACCGGTCAATGATGAGAACCGTTAACAAGTGTGAGGGAAATCACCATTAATGTCAATGACTCCCAAGGTACTCTAGTATAATCCAATGAATGTGAATTAATGAGTTGAAGTCGAACACTCGGCGAAATCTCCCAATCAAAGGTCAATAATGAAAACCCATTGTCGAAAGCGAGGACACCTGCCACTGAGGCATGTAAGTTCCAAGGTACCAATTAGCTTCTAAGTCTAATTCCTAGATAATGAGTTGAAGTCGATAGGAAAAGACTCGCCACAAGAAGGCCTTAATGTATCCCCCATCAATGACATGAAACAAGTAACAAGATTTGATGTAGATCAGAGTAACAAGTGATTCAGGACTGACTCAGGTATGGTTGACGCAATAGAAGGCTTTAAGGACTACAGAAATGGCCGATGCAATAGAAGGATTTAAGGACTACAGAAATGGCCGATGAAATAGAAGGATTTTCGGGTTAGACATCTTTTTGAACATATTGATGACACAACAACTGTCTTGGAAACACTGACTCAACAATAGGGATCACATATCAATTTGTAATCTTATAAAGGAGTATGATCAAGAGATGAGCAGATTTTCCAACCTAGACACAAGGAAAGTAAAAGGGTGTCATGTTCAAAAGTGACTCTTCCATGAAGTACAGGTTTAGATACATTTATTTCCCAAATTTTCCCCCACCATTTATGGCGAGTACCTCTTTATTTTTACAAAAACTTGAGGAGGATAATATATGCTTGTTTATGTAATCTCATCTTTCGAACGAGTCCCTCGGAGTATGTTTAACGAATCCTAGGAAGGAGTGGTTTGGTCCCATATGGGCCTTTCAATGTTTGTTTTATGAGTCCAAAGAAAGAAAACTCAGGGTTTTTTCATGTTTATAGAGTCTAAAAAACACTTAAAGAGAACTCTCTTAGTTCCTTTTTCATAAAGTAGTTTGATGAGACTGAAAAAGAGATAAACTATTGTTCAACAAACACTTTCTTCAAATACTTTAATGAGTGTGAAAATGTAATAAGTGTATTAATTTAACATCAATTAATTCCACAAAAAAAACAATAACTTCTACTTGATTTCAGAAACTCAGTAATTTCTTATAAATCTAGCACATACGCATATAAATTTATCAACGAATAATAAAATTCATAACATAATAAAACAATTTTACCATAATAATTTCATAACGGAATAAAACAATTTTACCTCTTCCTGATGCTAGCTTCTCCGTCGACCCGGTTGTCTAACCCGTTGCTTTGTTGTTGCCTAATGCACTAACCGACTCTGCCCAAACCTTGTTTCCACCCTGCCAACTAGGACAACTTCCTAGCTCTAGGATACCATATGGATATCCTGGCCCCTGTGCCCAAAACCCCCAGCAAACCGGTGCCCCCTGTACTAATCCTTCCCGACTACAGAACTCAAACTCCCCTCTATGCAAATCCAAGAGAACCCCCCAAAATAAAAATCCCTCGCGTAGAATGATAATCCTCCCCTCTTTCGTAAACCTCCCCGCTCATATCCCTCCTTCACCGTCCTTTCTCCTCATTTATTTCCTTATCCATTCATTCATTGCTTATCCGTTTATTAATGCTCCTTATCTCATTATTAATACTCCTTATCCCCTCCGTATACGTAACCCTTTTTTTTAAACAATATAATTTATTAACCCTTTTAAATGTATTACCCTGTTCATTCAATGTGATAGTTAATTAATTTAATTAATTAATTAATTAAAATTATAACAATTAATTAACTAATAAATATTTAATTAATATTATTATGCCAATCATTGTTTAGTTAAAACCATGTTAGTACAATTAATCACCTAATTAATTTTTCTTAATAATCCCTAAGCATATTTTCAACTAGGGTTGTTACAGAAAAGAACAAGATCACTCAAAAATCTTTTCATGTTTAGAGAATCTAAAAAGAGCTTAAAGGGAACTCTAGGGGGTTCCTTTTTTGTATAACCTTTATGAGTTCGAAAAAGTGATAAAAGTATACTCGATTACATTCTCATTGATTTATGAGCACGATAAAGAACAAATACTAAGCTCGGTAACTTATTCTCATGTATTTACGAGCATGAGAAAG